>JZKD02S0333855.1:295198-325621 GCA_000966675.3 Picea glauca
AACCAAAACTCAATGTGAGACAAGCTAGGTGGATGGATCTCCTTAGTGAGTTTGATTTTGAAATCAAACATATCAAAGGAAAGGAGAATAGGGTGGTTGATGCCCTTAGTAGAAGCATGAAAGTGGTTCAATTGGAATTTGTAAGTGTCAATGAATCAGACATTAAAGAGAGGGTCAGAACTGCATAAGAATTAGATGCATTTTGAAATACCGTAACATCATACCTAAAGCGAGAGACCACAGGGATGAAGTATGAAGGTTATCAGATGCTTAATGATGACCTGCTGACTTACAAGGGTAGACTATAAATTCCAAATTGTTACAACTTGAAGAGAATCATAATGGATGAACTACACAAAAGACCATATATTGGTCATCCTGGCTATCAGAAAATTATCACGGCCACTAGGAAATTATTCTATTGGCCCAAACTGAAAAAGGACATAGTTGATTATTTAGCTAAGTGTCTATAATATAGGCAAGTCAATGCAGAGCACCGACACCCGGAAGGGTTACTACATCCCCTACCAATTTTCGAATGGAAATGGGAAACCATCTCCATGGATTTCATCATAGGATTACCTAGATCAACCAAACAGAACGATGCCCTCATGGTAGTTGTGGAAAAACTGAGCAAAGATTCTCACTTCATACCTATCAAGTCAACTTGAAAGGAAATAGATATTGCCAACATTTTCATGAAAGAGATATTCAGACTGCATGGCATGCCTAAAGAGATTATATCTGACAGAGATACAAAGTTTACTTCAAACTTTTGTTAATATATGTTTGTTGATTTTGAAACAAAATTACTCTTTAGTACATCCTATCACCCTCAAACTGATGAGCAAACAGAAAGGGTAAACCAAGTATTAGAAGACATGTTGAGGATGAATGTAATGCATCAACCCAATAAATGGGAGGACTACCTGCCATTGGTAGAATTTGCTTATAACAATGGCTATCAAGAGTCATTAAAAATGAGTCCTTTTGAATCCCTCTATGGAAGGAAATGCATTATTCCAATCAGTTGGAACAACCTAATAGACAGAGTTACAATCGGGTCAGATATGCTAAATAAAATGGAACAACAAGTGATTCAAATCAGGAAAAATCTGAAGATAGCCCAGGATAGACAAAAGAGCTATGAAGGCCTGAAAAGGACTCCTAGAGATTTCGAAGCAGGAGACCATGTATATCTCTGAGTTAGACATGTTAGCATCATCATTTTTTTAGTTATATTCGGTCTTAGTCGAGTTAGAGTCCGTGTGTCAAAGCGTGTGAGGTCAGGTACCCAACAACGAATGGGTCAAAGTCGGCAAGTGGTTGGTTGGCCCTTGGAGTCAGGAAGGGATGTTAGAACCAAAACATGTGTAAGGGATAAAGGTCTTTTCCCTAAGAGTCGGGCCATGTCATAAGAGAAGGTCTTAGGGTTGAGGAAAGTTGTTAAATGGAAGTCGCGTCAACAAGAAAAGTGACCTTCATCAGCTCATTATGAAGTCAAAAAGAATGAAAAATCATGGCGCTCATATCACATATGCTCTGCAGCCCTTATCAATTGTAATTCACACACTCTGAAGGGTACCCATCATGTGTATTTACTATGAAAGTATTCAAACCTACTTCGAAACCTCCAGTCACCATGGATTCAGTGTCCCCTGGCACGGTTTCACCTCTCACCTGCTCGACTATAAATTATGAGCGCTATGCATGTATTTTGTTCACCAGCCAAGTTTATGCACTGCCTGCAATTCTTCTTACAAGCCCAGGTCAATGGAGATTACCGCCTTTGGCTCACACCAAATCCACCGCGCACATAACAAACATGCGTTGCACCATGACGACATCCTAGAACATAAGGAAAGGTGGGCGAAGTGGCAGGAGTGTTGAGCCTAAGCCTCAAATCTTGACGTTGGTCAACAAAAATTCAGAGGTCAGGGGGTCTTTTGAGCAGGTTGGATACATGACCTTTTGTAGAAAGATCCAAGGATTCAACATGAAATTAGTGGAACAGTTTACACTCGGGTTCGATGGGTCCCGTGCAGTAATTGCAGGTGTCGCTTTCCAGGTGACAAAGGAAACTTTTTCGGCCGCGACAAAGATCCCTTCGAGCGATGAAAGGTGGTTTAAAGGCATGCCTTTGGATGCGTGGTGCTACGAAGACTTCATCAAGCGAGACTATTCAGGTGGTAAATTTGAAACAGGCGTTTCAAGTAGATATTTGTAGGGGCTCTTTCGAAAACTCTTGGAAGTAATTAGGAAATATTTCACCTGTTAGGGAAGGTTTGACAGCATACATTCGCATCACATTATATTTTTTATGCATTTCAAAGGAAGGAGACCATTAAATCTTCCCTTTTTCTTACACCAAATCCTTCATGAAATGGCAGACAATGCCCGGGCTGAAGCAGATCAACTAAAGAGGAAAATATTGCATGTCTCATTGATTAAATTGTTGGTGGTTGAGGAGTTAAGGTGATTGGGAAATAACTAGGATTCTTTTCTACTTATAATGGGCATCCCCAACGATCCAAAAGGAGATTTCCCCCTACCCACGGAAAAGGTAACATCTCACCACACGGAGGCTAAAGCAGGAAAGGTTGCAGAAGAAAGAAATATTTGGAAGTGCTAGCCCCCCAACAACTGATACCCCAGAGAAGGGGCAGGCCAAGGAAGAACAAGGAAGTTGGGGAGACCGAATCCCTGAGCGCACTGTGCACAAATTCGGTCGTTGAGGAGTTACTCATGCATGTCATTCAGCTGGAACTTGTCCAAGGTGCAAGTCGTGAAAGATGGGGTAGAAGGAGGAGGACATACATCGAAGGAACAAATGTTTTTGAGTCGTCGTAGCAACTGAAGAGCGCACATCTCGCCATTGTTGATCTATACCAAGAAAACAAAGAACCGAGAGAATAGTTAGCAACAAATACCCTCAAAGCATCAACATCACAAGGTTGCGAGGGAAATGTGACTTGGCTCAAGAGACAGCTTAGGGAAGCACGAGATATAATCATACAGCTATGTGAAGCACATATGATGTCGGAAGAAAGGAATGTGAAACACTTCAGGGAATGTGAACCGACCATGGAGAAAGTTCGCACGGCTCTGGAAAACATGCAGAAGAAGCTAAAAGGGAATGTGGTTCTACAAAGGCAAGCGAGGAACCTGAAAAGGAGCAATTGGTCACTTAGGAGAACCTTCAATTATCAAATTGCAAATGAGACCAGAAGCATGATCGACCGACTCCATTTTTTTTCTTCTCAGACATGGCACGAACTTTGTTTCCCCACGTCCTTTTTTCTACCAGGAGTTAGGGACTCTAACAGATACCTGCGTGGAAAACATACGATGCGCAGTAATGGAATCTCATCTGTTGCAAAGGACAGGTGTACGTTAGACATGTGACAGTTTGAAGAAAGGCATTCTTCCCTAGTTGGGTCATCATTTTGGAGGCACCTGCAATGGTCTGCAGTCACTCGCCACATGCACGCACCAACAAACGATCGCGCGACAGAGATCAAGGTTGTTACAATCTGTGGCAAGAGTCTAAAAGAACACTTGATCATCCATATTCCCTTTCAAAGGAAAGCACCGACATACGGCAAAGAAGAGCGACTATGATGCGACCGAGTACAGTTAGTTTCTATTTTTATCAAAGTTCCATTCGAAGAGCCATCTAACAAACAGTAGTCGAAACCTAGTTTCTAGGGTTAGTAGTTAGAGCACAGGGTAGGCCAAGTGGCACACCCTTGTCTATATATTCCATCTTTTCAATGTAAGCCAGGTTGGTTGGAAAAACATTGTAGAGAGTGATTATTGAATGTATTTTGTATCCGATTGAAACTTAATACAAAGGTCCTGAAGATTTCATGAAAAGATTCTAATGGTGACAGTTTGATGTCTTGTATTATCTCTTTGTGTATGTGCTTTCCTTTGTTATTTATATTCACATCTGTATTTCCTGTCTAAATCAGAATGTGATTTCAAATCTACAATTCACCGCGTGGTGCTCTAGATTCGTGCCATTTAGAGGAATTGTGTTTCTTCTAAGTGAACTCTAAATTCATCCCAGTGGTGCTCCGAGTTGCTTCATGTGTTTTTCTCTCGCCACATACAATGATTTTTAACTGACTATTGTTGCTCATTTAGCCTTTATCCTCTCGAGTTAAGTCACTAAGTCATTTGTTTCTGTCGTTTTCTTAAATCGACTCCATAGCCCAGGGTCTTGCTTTCTTTTGCCAATAGAACCGGAAAATATTGTTTAGAGGTGTTAAATCTAGCAGATAGTTTAAATACATATCTTGTACAGAGACGAAGTCTTCAGAGAGATCCCTCTCCAGGTCTGAAAGGCTAGTTTCGGGCCTCAAAGTTGGTTTGTAGGTTGCCTCTATCATTCATTTTCTTAGTCGAACGAAGTTTACAAAGCGCTAACATTTTGGCATTGTTGTCAAGGATGGAATTGAATAAATTTTCCCTGGGAGAACAACTAAAGCTATAGTTTTGACCCCCGAGGGTAATAGTGGGGAAAACATTTGTATTGGTTAAAAACTTTACCCTGGCGACTCTAGTGAAAAATACTAGTACCACGTACTAGCACCATTCAAGAAACCTAGCTCTGAAGACCATTTATACCAGAGAAAATCTTGACCCTAACCCTATAGATGTCGTGTATGATCCCGAGATACTTCTGCACAGGGTAAGGGAGCAAGTGCAAGACCCATTCTATTACTTAGACAGAAATTTGACCCTGCCCAAGGATGGGGCTCAAATCATTGACGATCTCGACTTTGACACCCTGTTCGAACAAAATTTGTTCAAGCCTAAATCAAAAACCATCTTGGAACATATAGTCTTTGACGAGGAAAGGTTTCTATCTATAATCCCGCAAGATGAAAATCCCATTCAGAATATCCCCCAAATCCCAAACCCCCCTAGAGAAATGGTTTTCAAATTCACCCCCTTTGTTCTACCATCCCAACTACATGATTTTCCCCGGAACTACAGCCAGAGGATCAAACTATATCATGCCGAAGGAAACGCGTCCACCTAAAAGCACTTGAATTGGTTCAACAATTTTGTTGATCTAGAAGAGGTAGACCATGCAGACGCAAAGATGAGGTTGTTCGCGTAGAGTCTTTCGGGGGAGGTGAGAAAGTGGTTCAAATCCCTCCTAGCAACAAGCATTCAAGACTTTGTTGTGTTTGAAATGTCTTTCATTACTAGATAGGGAGACAAAAAGAATCCTTTTCAGTTGCTGACTCAGTACAACAATATGAAGAGACCATCAGACAAGACGATGCAAGAGTTCTCATCTCATTTCATGAGGTTTTACAACTCGATTATCGCAGAAGTCCAGCCACCTCCTGGGGCTACGCAGCTTTGATATGCCGACGCTTTTGACAATGATTTTTCCTTGCTATTAAGGGAGAGAAGATCTACAAATTTAGATGCCATGATGAGCGACATAATCGAAGTTGAGGTAAACCTAATGGCATCAAGAAATATAAACATGTTAAGGTTTAATCTATTATTAGATTTCTTTTCATTTCAATAGATAACAATAGCATAATATAGGATCACTGAGAAATACACAATCACAAGAGACACATCATTTGTCCTAGGAAAACCTCATGGGGGAGAAAACCCAACAAAACTTTCTTATTATAGATAGCCAATACAATGCCAAGAGATAACTCAAACAAATACAGAAAGTCCTCTCCAAGAATGCACCTCTCTCTCTCTCTCTCTCTCTCTCTCTCTCTCTCTCTCTCTCTCTCTCTCTCTGCAGCTCCGAAACTTTCTCCTCAATGAACAAGTGAGTGTGTGTCTAGGTGAGGTGCTATCCTCCTTATTTATACAATTATGGCACGTGTGGAAGTGTCTCTTCACTGGCAGGGCCGACTTCTTATTATGCCTATTACAATTATGTTTTGACCAATCCGAAAAATGGGATTTGGTCTTTTACAATAGCCGACATGATCAATATGCAATAGGGGATTGATCTAATGAATAATACAACAATAATAATTAGAATACACTTTGCAGTTACATTATTTCCACACTCCCTCTTAACAAGAAGTGTATTCTATAATAGCATCAGGCGAGAGAGAGGACAACATCATCAACAACATTTGGTGGGTGAGATAACAACATCATTAATATCATATTGCAACACCGATTGGCGTATCTATAAATCATCGGAAGTTTTTCTCATCATTAACACAACACAGAGGTTGGAGCATCATCAACACAGCATGGAGATGGAGTAGCATCATCATCCTCATCGGTATGAGGCTAAGGTAACATCATCATCATCTTCATCATTAAGGATGAAATAATATCATCATCATCATCTTTAGCAAGGACTCAGGAGCTGAAGTGGCATCATCATCATCATCTTTAGTAAGAATCTGAAGTGGAATCATCATCATCAAATGCATCGACATGGATTAGTATAACACTAATACATCCTCATAATAAATAACAACACAAGGTTGGCCCATCATCATAATACTGGACTGGCTTTACATCACAGCTACCAAGCTAGAAGCACAATACTCGTCTTGTTTTACGTCACAACAATCAAGTTGGAAGCAAGATACTCGTCTTTGATTTACATCACAACAATCAAGTTGGAAGCAAGATATTAGACTGTCTTTACGTCACAGCTATCAAGCTGGAAGAACAGTGCTAGTTTCATCTCATCATCCTGTTTTACGTCACAATAATCAAGTTGGAAGAAAGATACTAGAATGGATTTACATCATAGCTCTCAAGCTAGAAGTACAGTAGTAGTCTCATCTCAACGTCTTGCTTTACGTCATAGCACTCAAGATGGAAGCAAGATACTAGACTGGCATTATGTCACAACTCTCAAGCTGAAAGCACATTACTAGTCTCATCTCAACGTCTTGCTTTATGTAACAGCACTCAAGCTGGAAGCAAGATACTAGACTAGCTTTACGTCACAACTCTCAAGCTAGAATCATAGTACTAGTCACATCACAATGTCTTGCTTTACGTCACAACACTCAAGTTGGAAGCAAGATACTAAATTGGATTTACATCACAGCTCTCAAGCTGGAAGAATAGTACTATTCACATCTCATCGCATCACTACTCCCCCTTTCGATGAAGGTCCTTTCAGACTATACCAAGCTTAGCTCGAAAGTGATCAAACTTTACACAAGATAGAGGCTTGGTCAACGCATCGACAACTTGTTCATCTGTGCTAACATACTGGAGATTTATGGCTCCTCTCTGTACCATGTCACGGATGTAATGATATCATATCTCTATGTGCTTCGATCTATCATGGAATACATGATTCTCTATCATCTTTATGCAGCTCTGGTTGTCACATAGGATCGTGGTTTCTTCCATCTATAGGTCAAATAGATTGGTCAATAACTTACGAATCCATATAGCTTCGCAGCTAGAAGAACACGCAACAATGTATTCTGCTTCCGTTGTACTGAGAGAAATGTCGGATTTCTTCCTAATCTGCCATGAGATCATGGCTGACCCCAAAATAAAATAGCATCTCGAAGTTATCTTCCTATCATAAACACTTCTAGCCCAATATGAATCAGTGTACTCACTCAATGTGAAATCATGATCTCCATCATAAGTGAGACCACAATCTAATGTACCCTTAAGGTACCTCATCACATGCTTTGCAGCCACAAGGTGAACATGTTTGGGTTCTACCAGAAATTGACTCAAGGTGTTCACAGAAAAACAAATATCTGGTCTGGTGTTCGTCAGGTACATCAACGATCCAATAATCTGTCTATACAGCATGGCATCAATCAATTCTAACGAAGTATCGACCAATAGCTTTAGCTTCGTTTCCATGGGTGTATTCATAGACTTGCAATCTAACATGTTGAATCTCTTCAGGATTTTGACTGCATACTTCCCTTGGTTAAGGAAGATCCTCTCTGGACTCTGCCATACCTCAAGACCTAAGAAATAATGCATTGGTCCAAGTTCTTTCATCTCAAATTATGAAGCAAGCCTCTTCTTACATTCGGTGATGAGATTTTCTTCTCCAGTTAAGAATAAGTCATTCACATATAGCAATAATATCATAGGCTCATCATTCATAACCTTGAAGTAGAGGTTAGAATCTGCTTTACTCTTGGTAAATCCCAAGCTCGTCAGAAAATGGTCTATCCTGCCATACCAAGCTCTATGATCTTGCTTCAATCTGTACAGAGACTTCTTCGGCTTACAGACATGAGACTTCTTGTCTCCAAATTCAAATCCTTGAGGTTGCTCTGTATACACTACTTCTTCGATGACACCATTTAGGAAAGTTGTCTTTATGCCCATCTGGTGTAACTTCCACTTCATCTTAGCTGTAAGGGCTATGATGGTTCTGATCGAAGTGTATCTAGCTACATGAGAGAATTTCTCTTCATAGTCAATGCCTTCCTTTTGAGAAAAGCCACAAGCGACAAATATTGCTTTATACTTCTCAATACTTCCATCAGAAACATCTTTTATTTTGAAGATCCATTTGGAAGATACCACATCCTTTCTCTTCGGTCTGGGAACTATTTCCCATACATCGTTCTTTATTATGGATTGGTATTCATATGTCATAGAATCTGCCCATTCTTTCTTCTAAATGGCTTATTCAAAGAAAGTAGGCTCTTTCTCTAGGATATCACACATCAAATCCATATAACTAGAGAATGGCTTAGGTCTCTTCACCTGTCTCGTGGTTCCTTCGGGAACACCATACTTCTTTCCATCTTGAATAATCTCTCTTTCCCAAGTAGGATTTTTTTTATGGGAGATCATCATCTGAGGAGGTTCTTGAAATTCTACTATGTCACGATCTTCTAGAATTTCCTCATCAAAGGAAGTTACGACTTCCCTCACTGGTTCTGCAACTATGGGAACCTCCCTCACTGATTCTGTAGCTCTGGGAACCTCCCTCACTGATTTTGAAACCCTAGGCATTATGGGTTCCTCTTCATATACTTCTTCAAGACAGCATCTTCTCGATTTCTTGAGTGTTGAATCTTCATCGAAGGTCACATCCCTGTTGATCTCTTACATGATATGCTTGGTGTTGCATACCAAGTCTAAATATGAAATATTGAGTCAGGCTTCAAATGAGGTTTGCTTCCCATTCTAATGTTTCGTCATGTTTGGAGCCTTCTACTCCTTTCAATCAATCTTCATATGAGATACTCTAAATCTCAAGAGATAACTTCTTCTTCATCTTCTTTGGTGCATGAGTGTATATGGTCATGTACATGTTCTTCTTCATGTCTCATATAATATGTTTCCTTTTGCAACCTTCACTATATCTTTCTCAGGGTTATCACCTGTGACCTTTGAATCTTATCAACTTGATTAATCAAACCTGGAGCCTTGTCCTCAAGAATGAGTGTGCTTGCTTTTCTTCCAAGTCTCCTTTCTTCAACTTGTCTTTTGTACTAAGAAAATATGCTATCTTGATAGAAGGTTGGGTTAGATGATAAACATTATGATCTCAAATTTTAATCCATCTAATACCTTGACTCAGATTTTTACCAAAGGTTAGAATGATGGTCATAGCTACAACATGCAACACTGATCAAAATAATTTCATAACAAATATATGCATATCAGAATAATCACACCTGGGTTGCATCATTCCTCTGAATGTATTGGATCTTGAGATCCCTCTGGATATATGAAAAGAGATCCCTTCTCCCGCAAATACCCTTTAAATATTAACCATTTAAATATGTGTGAGTACATACCTTTGATAGAATTTGCAGGTAGTGGCACCATCTGGAAACAATGGTAATCATTACCAACTCTTGAAAATTTCAAGGGTGACTGCAACTGGTACTACAACTAATACTTCAATCGGTACTGCAACTGCAACTGGTTCTGGGACTACAACTTAGGGTTTTATGAGGAACCCCTAAAATTTTCAAACTTCAAATTTTGAAATTCTAATCCAAGGGATAGATGCGTTGAGCTGAGGCGAGTAAGCTGGTGCAGTCAAATTTCTGAAAATCCAACTTTTACCCCTTCAAACTTGATCTGCAGATTTCTGGACTGGTGCTTCTAGTTTTCTGGTACTTCTGGTACTCAAGTTTTCTGGTATTTTGTGAAAACTAGGGTTTCAATTTCCAGGAGATCTAGCCACTGAAAAGGTGCACTGAATGTGAAAAAATTATCCTTGGGGGAGGGCGCACTTTTCTAGATGGTTTTAGGGATGAAATACCTCACCAACAAAAAGCCCTAATTTTCATGTACGACAATAGTGATGTTTTTCACTTTTTATTGTGAAAGATGCTCTCTTTAACTTAGCTCTGATACCATGTTAAGGTTTAAGCTATTATTATAGTTCTTTGCATTTCAATAGATAACAATAGCATAAGATAGGATCACTGAGAAATACACAATCACAAGAGACACATCATTTATCTTGGGAAACCCTCATGGGGGAGGAAACCCAACAAAACTTCCTTAATATAGATAGCCATTACAATGCCAAGAGATAACTCAAACAAATACAGAAATTCCTCTCTCTCTCTCTCTCTCTCTCTCTCTCTCTCTCTCTCTCTCTCTCTCTCTCTCTCTCTTCTCCAACTGCAGCTCTGAAATTTGGTCCTCAATGAACAAGTGAGTGTGTGTCTAGGTGAGGCGCTAGCCTCCTTATTTATACAATTATGGCACGTGTGGAAGTGTCTCTTCACTGGCAGGGCTGACTTCTTCTTCTGGGTGGTTATAACCACCTTTAATATATTCTCNTCTCTCTCTCTCTTCTCCAACTGCAGCTATGAAACTTGGTCCTCAATGAACAAGTGAGTGTGTGTCTAGGTGAGGCGCTAGCCTCCTTATTTATACAATTCTGGCACATGTGGAAGTGTCTCTTCACTGGCAGGGCTGACTTCTTCTTCTGGGTGGTTATAACCACCTTTAATATATTCTCCGGCCTCTTTAATATATCCTAGGGCTGACTTCTTATTCTACCTATTACAATTATGTTTTGACCAATCCACAAAAGGGGATTTTGACTTTTACAATAGCCGACATGATCAATTCGCAATAGGGAATTGATCTAATGAATAATACAACAATAATAATTAGAATACACTTTGCAGTTACATTGTTTCAACAAAACAAAGTTTCAACAGAGGTGGGAGGAAACCCCAAGGGGATGTGTGGCCATCGACTTCTTGACCCTCATAGGACAAGTTCGACTTGATGATGAAGACTATGGAGAAACTAGTGGAAAGAATGTTTGTGGGAAACAAACTCGTCGCCCGAGAAAAGCATGACCCCCAGCCTAGGAATCAGAACCCTAGAAGAGGTCTGGTCCCGTAGATCAGGTAGAGGCAACAAAGAGACTAGGGAGACCAGCAGATAAGGCCCTCGTTCCAAAACAATTACGCAGATGAATATTTTGATCATATGTTCAAAGATCAAATGCATTGTTGTGATGACAAGTACACGCGCGTGTTATTGAAAAAGGGAGAACCTGATCAATACATGAGCGAAAATGATGATATTAGGATATGGATAACACGATGTCTTGGGAAATGGATGAATTTAGGAAGGGTTATCGCAATTCCATCATGCAGTTCAAAAAGTAATACAACCTCAGGAGAAAAAAGGCATCTACATGACCTCAGCAAATAAATCCAATAAGGGAGCCTCAGCAGACAAATCCCATAAGGAAAACTCTAGCGAATATCCTTTCCACAATCCAACTGAATCAAGACAACATGACCAAGGACGTGACGGAAAAGGAAAATTCAAAAAAGGAGGTTCCAAGGAAAGCGTCAGAAACAAGCCGGGAGACGTGCGTCAAAGAGGTAGAAAATGTCTCTCCCCCTTTTACCTTTGAGAAAAAAATGGCGAAGATTAAAATCTGCGTCCCTTTCAACGAACTCATCAAGAAAGGATAATATCATGATCAGATTATTAAAATGCTAAAGATGGGGGGGACTCCCGACACTTTGAACATCCACGATGATCACCCTGCCTTTTCCTTCGACCTGCATGTGGAGAATATGGGTGATATTGAGGATGTTCCCTCGTTCTATTTCAGTCTCAAGGTCCACGACATGACCTATCATAACACCATGCTGGATTTAGGCACGTCACACAATATCATGCCCAAAGTGATCATGGATGAGTTGGGTTTGGACATCACCAGGCCCTATAAGGATATTTTTTATTTTGATTCAAGGAAAGTGAAATGTTTAGATCTGATCAAAGATTTGGTTGTCTCTGGCTCAAATCTCTTCTAAGAATATGGTTATGGATGTGGTCGTAGCTGATATTCCCCCTAAATTTGGCATGCTATTATCTAGGTCATGGGCCACAAAATTAAAGGGAACTTTGCAGATGGACATGTCGTAAGCCACCATCCCTATCTTTGGCCAAGAGAGACAGTTATACAGAGAAGTACTTCTTAAATACATGGTGAGTAGTAATAAGAAACCAAATAACCACCCTATCTACTCTGTCAAAACTGATATCAGATCCTCCATATTTTATAATGACCCAATCTTCGAAGAAGAAGAACTGACGGCTGTCATGACGGTTGATGATAAAGTCGGGCGATGGGCGGCAAAGTGTGCAGACCTGAGGAACCACACAGAGAACGATATGTGGAACATGAGTTTTAATGGATCCATCAGCAAGGAAGGGGTAGGGGTCGGTGTATGGATAAGTCCTCCCAAGGTGGGCACAAAACTCTGCTCATACAAACTCGCTTCTGACTATACAAACAACATGGCTGAGTACGAGGCACTGATTTTGGGCCTGAGATTTTTAAAAGAGTTAGTTGTGAAGAGGATAGTGGTGCATAGAGACTCTGAGCTCATTATAAACCAAGTGAAAGGAATATACCAATCCAAGCACCCTAGGCTAGGAGCATACATAAACCTAGTGCTATACCTCCTCAAAGAATTCTTGTAGTATAATTTATCAGTGATCCCGAGGGGGAAGAATCAAATTGAAAATGACTTGGCCACCTCGGCCTCAGTTTTTAAAATTCCCATTTTCCCCAACAAAAAGTATGAGATCGAATTCAAAAAAAGGTCGGTTGTGCTCGATAATATCAAGTATTGGTAGGTGTTTGAGGATGACAAACAGGTGGAGAGATTTATCCAGATTAGCAACGAGTTCGCTAATATAAACATTGATGAGGAGTACTATTGTGATGAATATGAAAGAACAGATGTGCGCAGTGAAGACGAACCTTCCCAGAACCAAATAGCTAGAAGGGACATAGTACAACTAAAGAATAATATCATAACAAAAGGATTAGTTTCATTGGAAAAGTTGTTTGATGAAAACGACGTGGCTAGAAATCCCAATATCACTACAAACGACAAGGATGTCGAGGATTGCAATATCGGGACCCAGGAGAATCCAAATATAATCAAATTATCAAAGACTCTCAGTCCAGAGGTCAAACAGGACTACATCAAGCTCATGAATGATTTTCTCGATGTCTTCGCTTGGATTTATGATGGCTTGAAATTTTATGACACTAAAGCGATTCAACACATCATTCCTCTCAAAGAAGATCAAAATCCTTTCAAGAAAAAACTAAGACGGATAAATCCCTTATTATTGTCTCTAATCAAAAAAGAGGTAAAGAAACTCTTCGAAGCCAAAATCATTGTTTCTTTAAGGTTTTTGAAATGAGTTTCCAATCTAGTTCCTGTAAGGAAAAAGAGCAGTGAAATAAGGTTGTGCGTGGATTTTCAGAATTTGAACAAAGTGTCCCTCAAGGACAACTACCCACTCCTGAAGATGGACTATATCCTGCAGAAGGTAGTTGGGTCCTATAAGATGTCTATGTTGAATGGATTTTTAGGTTACAATCATATCATGGTACACCCAGATGACCGAGAAAAGACAGCTTTCACGATACCATGGGGGATGGTCATGTATGTCAAGATACCTTTCGGTTTGATGAACGCGGGAGCTAATTTCCAAAGGGCGATGGATATAGAATTTTCCGAGGAAAAGGATATATTCATCGTGATCTATCTGGATGACATCACAGTGTACTCTGACTTTGACGAACAACACCTTGGGCATCTGAAGAAGGTCTTCCAAAAGTGCAGGAAGTTTGGCATATCTTTGAATCCGAAAAAATCACATTTCGAAATGCAAGAGGGGAAATTGTTGGGGCACATCATCTCGAAAGAAGGTATAAATATAGACCCCAATAGGGTTTAAGGAATCCTGAAAATCAGCACTCCGCACAACGAGAAGGAGGTGTAGTCCTTCCTGGGAAAGGTGAATTTCTTTTGAAGATTCATCCCAAACCTGGAGGAGATTATAAAACATATTACATGCATGCTCAGAAAGGGGAACGAGATCAAATGGAACCCTGAAGCTAGAAAATCATTTGAAGACATCAAGATAGCGCTGACCAAAGCTCTCATGTTGGCCAGCCCAAACTTCACGAAGGACTTCATCTTGTTATCGTTTGCCTTGAAGCATACCATTGTTGGCGTATTGTTATAGAAAGACTATCAAAACTTTGAGAAGCCTATAGCCTACTTTAGCAGGACACTGAGTGATTCTCCACTAAGGTATGAAATTATGGAGAAACAAGCATACGCCTTATTGAAAGCCCTAAAGGAGTTAAAAACTTACATATTACACTCTCACGTTATCACTTACGTTCCCAACAAATCAGTCAAGGATATCTTGACTCAACCCATCCCTGAGGGAAGAAGAGGTAAGTGGATCGTGGCCATGCTGGAATATGACCTCGAAATCAATCCCACAAAGTTGATCAAGGGACAAAGTTGATCAAGGGACAGGGCCTCGTAAAACTAATGGTGCAATCAAACTGTGATGTTCTTGGAATCAACTTCATGATTGATTTGTCAAAGAATCCCTAGGAAGAAACAACCACGCAGGTGTCTCAGAATTTCATTGATTCACCTTGGTATGCAAACATTATTTATGTGTTGAGGAATTTGCAAGATCCTCTGGGGTTAAGTAAGACCAAGGCCAGATTCTTAAAGCTCAAATCTACTAAGTTTTTCATCTTGGATAACTTACTGTATTGGAAAGATGTGGGAGGAATATTTTTGAGTTTCTTACTAGAAGATTTTGCAGAACAAGCCATCATAGAATTCCACAAAGGTGACTGCAAAGGACATCACTACTGGAAAACCACCACTCATAAAATTCAAAGAACAGGTTACTATTGGCCCAACATCTTCTTAGACATGTACAAAGAAGTTTCCAATTTCCACGAGTCTCATATTTTCAATGGAAAGAGAAATTTGTAACCCCTACCGCTAAAATTGATCTCGGTCGAAATGTTGTTCATGCAATGGGGCATGAACTTAATAGGAGAGATTCATATGCCATCCTCGGCACAACACAGATGGATACTTACAGCCACGGATTATTTCACAAAATGAATTGAAGAAATTCCAACAAAGAAACCTACTGACACAATCATCATTCAGTTCCTAGAGACCAACATCATTTCTAGGTTCGGTTTCCCTATCAAGATCATCATAGATAACGCGATCGCAGTCAAGTCCAATAAAATGGAGAATTTTTGCAAGGATTATAATATAACCCTGGGATATTCTACATCGTATTACCCACAAGGTAATGGGTTAGAAAAATCATCTAATAAGAGTTTAACTAGGATCATTAAAAGACTCTTGCAGGACAACAAGAAGGCTTGGCATAAGAAACTTATTTATGCATTGTGGGCGGACAAAGTCACTACCAAAAATTCCATCTCCACATCACCATTCCAAATTTTGTATGGAGCGGACATGATTTTCCCTACCTCGTTGCGATTACCCATCAGGAAGTTGCTACAAGAGCAAGAGGTTGAGCCAAATAATATGTAGAGAAGAATAAATCATTTGATTCACATGCAGTAGATGAGGGAGAAGTTATACAACCTGTTAGCACTCTATGAAACTGTTTGGCTGATAAACAGACGATGAAGGTAACTTTTTCAACCAGCATTGAGACCTGAAACTAGCCTTTCGGATCTGGAGAGGGCTCTCTCAAAAATGGCATAGTCTCCGCATAGGATACGACTTTGAAAATTATGGCTAGATTTAACACCTATGATAAAATGGGTTCTAGTTACATTGGCACACGAAGGTAAGATTTGGGCTATGGGGTCGATCTAAGGAAGAGATGGGACAAATGACTCAGTGACTAGACTTGAGAGGATAAGGCTAGGCAAGAAATATCCTTCAATGTAAAACCCTAATGTGTGGCAGGAGAAATTACAGGAAGTAAATTAGGAGCGTCGTTGTGGACGAATTCAGAATTAGCTTTAGAAGAAAACATTTTGTCTAAATGGCGCAAACAAGAGGCATTGTACAGGGAATCTGTAGGTTCGATAATTTGTTCTAAAATAGATAGAAAGAGATATGAAATAAAGATAACAGGAAAACACATATGCAAAGAAATAATCACAATACATCCAACTGTTACAACTATAATATGTTCATCAAGTCAAAGGACCTTTGCATTAAATTCTGGTCAAAACTTCAGATTACATACAATAGCTATCGCTACCAAATTTGTCAACCAACCCTGTTTACGTGAAAATTATCCCCATATATAGAAAACTAATGTCACCCTTGGTTGCTAGGGTCGAAATACTCTCTCCTATAATCATGGATCCATTTTCTTTGAAAGAGAGCAATAACTTCAACGGATTTACTAAAAATAGGAAACTCGACTTTTCCAAATCATAATTGTAACTGAGATATTCTTTACAATAATTGATCATGATCAACATTCAACCCTATGATTGTAATAAGTCATCATTTTCACTGTTGGACACTCTGTCACCCCTGCACAACAAGTCTGCTACGCAACAGTAACCTACAAAAAAAAACGTAGCAGAATGCGCAGCAAATTGGGAAAATAGGCGTTAACGATGACATCTTATCTAACTGATAAAAAATTAGTTTTAGAAACTGCGATATTTTTTTTAGTTAATCTCGTTATAAATAAAAACCTCTCTTGGTTTCTTTAGATTCATCCCCAGGTGGTCGGAATATGTGTCTCAAAAACATGTCTCGGACAGGAAATCATGAAAGATGAAAAATAGGGCTCAAAGATTCCTTTGAATATCCCAATCCTTGACACATTTTGAAAATATGAGAGAGGTTTTTATTATTTGGTTTGTCCTCGACAAAACCTCTCTAGGATTTCCAAAATTCCTCTCCAGTTGGTGAGAAATCGATCTTGAATTTTACCACTAAACCAGTCATTTTCACAGTGGGACCTGTAGCCTGTGCGCAGGAAAATCCACTGCATGATTTTGTCCTCTGCACGAAAACATCCTATGCATGACAACATCCCATGTGCGACAATCCATTACGCGACGAAATCCATTGCGCGAGGAAATCCACTACGTGACGAAAATCCACTGCATGACAAAATCCTATGCGCGACAACATCCCATGCACGATAGCCCATTGCGTGACAGAATCCTTTATGTGGTAAAGTGCTCTGCGCATCGTGTAGAAAAATTTTCACGCATAGTTTCAAATGGAAATGGAAATAATAAATGAAAACCTTCCTTTTGAAACTGGCCCTTGGAGATGTTAGATGATGTCAGGCATAAAAACAATATGGGTGCTAACATGCATGACTTTGCAAAATTGTTGACAAACCTATAACCTTAGACATGAAAATCATGGTGCTAACAACTAGCTCCAATGGGTATGCTATCTTCCCTATGAGGTAGCAAAGAATAGTAGACCAGGTGCCAATCCATTGGGCTTCTCCCAAACTCAACTTTCCAACTGTAACTTGTAACTTGCATCCACTGAAAACCCAAAATTGTATATGCTCCAAACTGAAACCTGAAACTAAGTTGAAAATGAAAACTGCAGATTGCTAAAATAAATGCTCATAGTACTGAGCTTATTCGCACTCCTACCTACCGTAACTGCTGAAAAAGATGCCAATCAAGTGAAATCAAAATGCTAATGCAACCATGCAAGAACTTTATCCACTTTTTGGTTTCTTTGCACATGCTTGCTCCAAAGCCTGTTTACTAATAAGTCATTCAAAAATTTATCTATAAATTCAAATCTCAAAAAATTAAAAATATTGGGACAGTTTGTCGCCTCCACCAAAACTACAAATGGATCCTCTAAAACATGCACAAAACAACAACCATGTTTCACCCCTTCCACTGCATTCTCATTTTTATGTGATTTAACCTATTGATTGCCACTAAGAGGATGAAAAATCTATCGAGATTGTTGGCAATAACCATCTTCTGAATCAGAAGACAGTGTTGGCTGAAACGAAACCCTTGGTGGAAAGCAATCCATATCTAACATTGACGTTGATTGAACATCATCTTTATTTCCAAGCTGGTAGTTGAGCATAGGCTGCAAATCTAAACTGAAATAACCCTCCATGTAATCAACAACATGGTCATTAAATGCATGAGAAGGTTGTTGGTATTCCTCACTGATAACAATTTGCTCATGTAAAATAGTGTCACTATGAATGAAATTGTACTTCTATGCTTCCTTTGTTATCTCATGATTTACTTTCAACAATTCAAAGGAAGAAAAAACATAATGGAAGACAGTTTTCATTTGCAAGTCCATTGCTTTCTTCATATTCAACATCATGCCTAGAGGATTTCTGATTTGAATCATTATAAACATTTTGCTTCATCAATTCGAAAGAAGCAGAACACAATGGCAAGGTTCTTTCACTTGATTCAAAACCTTCTTCATTTTCTTCATTGTTGTCATATGCACATTTTTCAATTTCTTTGGATTTCTAAACACACTCATTTTCAGATTCATCTTCGACCAATGGCTATAATTTTGAACTGATAAAACCTTCCATATAACAAGCAACATGGTCATTAAACACATGAGAATATTCTTGCAATTGTTTGTCAATTGTTTCCCATGAATCTGTGTGATTTTTCATCAGCACACATTCCTCTGCTTCAGTGATGATCTTAGAATTTTATTTCAGCAATTTAAATGAAGAAAAGCCTAAAGGTAAAGAATTTCCTTCAGTTGATTCAATACTTTCTTCTTTGTAACTGTGGTATGTAGGTTAATTTCTCTCATTACATTGTTGAAAAGTAACATTTTCTGATAGAGAACATGCAGCTGGTTGTTCTAGGAAGTCAACATCATAATCATCATCATCTTCATCATATATAGGCAAATCAGCAACATCTGCAATGTCATCTAACAATGAAAAGCTTGAAACATCAGCTTGCTCTTCAACAACCTGATTTGCAAATTCATCTTCTTGATTGTCTATAAATGAATACATAAAAAAATCAATTTATTGCTCATGATGACAAAGACCGGGATGTAAATCAACTTCTTGTTTATGCACAATCTCATGTTCTTTAGCTTTCAACTTCTCATCCAAAATCTGATTTTGTAGCTCCTTACATGATTGAATATTGTCTTCCACTTCTTGAGCATTATTAAACATCTGTTGCAAATACATAGACTTCCTCTCCATCAGAAGAAAAGATAATTCTGATTGAAAGGTTGTTACATAATGGAGCATGGCAGCGACTTCAAGAGGTTGGACTTCTTTAGGCAGTTTATAATAAAGACTAGAAAGCCTCCTACTGAAATTTGAGATGGTTTCATGTTTCATTCTTCTCATGGCATAAAACTCTGAAAGGAGTAGATTCCATGACTTTCTCTCACCCCAGAATCTACAGAAAGCTTCCCTCAATTTATCCCACGAGCTAATCAAATGAGGATGAAAATGTCTAAACCATGCTTTGGCATCCCCTTGTAAGTACTGAGAAACATCCCTCATAGACACATCATCATGTTCAATCTCAAAAGGATCTATAAAATGATCAAAGATTTGAATATGTTTTTCAGCTGAATCTACATCGAGCTCTCCATCGAACCTAGGAAGGTACTTATAATGTTTCAGAGGAAAGTCATGAAGGATGGAAGGCAATTTAAGAGGACGGTATATTTCTTGAATCTTGGAGGGTACAGGATTAAGAACAGAAGGTACAATCTCAGCTTTGGGTTCATTAAGCTCATAAGAATGATCATGAACATCATATGGTTTAGAGGAAGGATCTTTGTGAATATCAACTATACAAGGAGGTATACCTACAGTTTGCAATGAAGTATATACAAGGGTAGATCTTTGGGATGTTGACAAATATTTAACAGATAGCGAATGCTTGTCATTGATGGAAAGTATAGCAATGAAGATTGCATGAGTACAGAAAGTATGTAATAGATGGGCATTATGAGAAGACGTTGCAGAGAAGATTCGAGATTCAAATAAGCACAGAAGAGATAGTGCAGAGGACTATTGGCAGATCATCAATGGCAAGATCAGAGTAAGCGAAACAAAGTAAGCTTGGGAGGAGAAGCGACATTTCTAATCATTGGATCCCATTTACAATTCCCGATGACTGTCAGATCAAGTGTTGATCGAGACTGTTGATCCCACGCCATTTCAGGGTTTCGCGAATCGTGACTTGGAGAGGAAAGAAACATAACCACTGAAATCNTCGAAGAAGAAGAACTGACGGCTGTCATGACGGTTGATGATAAAGTCGGGCGATGGGCGGCAAAGTGTGCAGACCTGAGGAACCACACAGAGAACGATATGTGGAACATGAGTTTTAATGGATCCATCAGCAAGGAAGGGGTAGGGGTCGGTGTATGGATAAGTCCTCCCAAGGTGGGCACAAAACTCTGCTCATACAAACTCGCTTCTGACTATACAAACAACATGGCTGAGTACGAGGCACTGATTTTGGGCCTGAGATTTTTAAAAGAGTTAGTTGTGAAGAGGATAGTGGTGCATAGAGACTCTGAGCTCATTATAAACCAAGTGAAAGGAATATACCAATCCAAGCACCCTAGGCTAGGAGCATACATAAACCTAGTGCTATACCTCCTCAAAGAATTCTTGTAGTATAATTTATCAGTGATCCCGAGGGGGAAGAATCAAATTGAAAATGACTTGGCCACCTCGGCCTCAGTTTTTAAAATTCCCATTTTCCCCAACAAAAAGTATGAGATCGAATTCAAAAAAAGGTCGGTTGTGCTCGATAATATCAAGTATTGGTAGGTGTTTGAGGATGACAAACAGGTGGAGAGATTTATCCAGATTAGCAACGAGTTCGCTAATATAAACATTGATGAGGAGTACTATTGTGATGAATATGAAAGAACAGATGTGCGCAGTGAAGACGAACCTTCCCAGAACCAAATAGCTAGAAGGGACATAGTACAACTAAAGAATAATATCATAACAAAAGGATTAGTTTCATTGGAAAAGTTGTTTGATGAAAACGACGTGGCTAGAAATCCCAATATCACTACAAACGACAAGGATGTCGAGGATTGCAATATCGGGACCCAGGAGAATCCAAATATAATCAAATTATCAAAGACTCTCAGTCCAGAGGTCAAACAGGACTACATCAAGCTCATGAATGATTTTCTCGATGTCTTCGCTTGGATTTATGATGGCTTGAAATTTTATGACACTAAAGCGATTCAACACATCATTCCTCTCAAAGAAGATCAAAATCCTTTCAAGAAAAAACTAAGACGGATAAATCCCTTATTATTGTCTCTAATCAAAAAAGAGGTAAAGAAACTCTTCGAAGCCAAAATCATTGTTTCTTTAAGGTTTTTGAAATGAGTTTCCAATCTAGTTCCTGTAAGGAAAAAGAGCAGTGAAATAAGGTTGTGCGTGGATTTTCAGAATTTGAACAAAGTGTCCCTCAAGGACAACTACCCACTCCTGAAGATGGACTATATCCTGCAGAAGGTAGTTGGGTCCTATAAGATGTCTATGTTGAATGGATTTTTAGGTTACAATCATATCATGGTACACCCAGATGACCGAGAAAAGACAGCTTTCACGATACCATGGGGGATGGTCATGTATGTCAAGATACCTTTCGGTTTGATGAACGCGGGAGCTAATTTCCAAAGGGCGATGGATATAGAATTTTCCGAGGAAAAGGATATATTCATCGTGATCTATCTGGATGACATCACAGTGTACTCTGACTTTGACGAACAACACCTTGGGCATCTGAAGAAGGTCTTCCAAAAGTGCAGGAAGTTTGGCATATCTTTGAATCCGAAAAAATCACATTTCGAAATGCAAGAGGGGAAATTGTTGGGGCACATCATCTCGAAAGAAGGTATAAATATAGACCCCAATAGGGTTTAAGGAATCCTGAAAATCAGCACTCCGCACAACGAGAAGGAGGTGTAGTCCTTCCTGGGAAAGGTGAATTTCTTTTGAAGATTCATCCCAAACCTGGAGGAGATTATAAAACATATTACATGCATGCTCAGAAAGGGGAACGAGATCAAATGGAACCCTGAAGCTAGAAAATCATTTGAAGACATCAAGATAGCGCTGACCAAAGCTCTCATGTTGGCCAGCCCAAACTTCACGAAGGACTTCATCTTGTTATCGTTTGCCTTGAAGCATACCATTGTTGGCGTATTGTTATAGAAAGACTATCAAAACTTTGAGAAGCCTATAGCCTACTTTAGCAGGACACTGAGTGATTCTCCACTAAGGTATGAAATTATGGAGAAACAAGCATACGCCTTATTGAAAGCCCTAAAGGAGTTAAAAACTTACATATTACACTCTCACGTTATCACTTACGTTCCCAACAAATCAGTCAAGGATATCTTGACTCAACCCATCCCTGAGGGAAGAAGAGGTAAGTGGATCGTGGCCATGCTGGAATATGACCTCGAAATCAATCCCACAAAGTTGATCAAGGGACAAAGTTGATCAAGGGACAGGGCCTCGTAAAACTAATGGTGCAATCAAACTGTGATGTTCTTGGAATCAACTTCATGATTGATTTGTCAAAGAATCCCTAGGAAGAAACAACCACGCAGGTGTCTCAGAATTTCATTGATTCACCTTGGTATGCAAACATTATTTATGTGTTGAGGAATTTGCAAGATCCTCTGGGGTTAAGTAAGACCAAGGCCAGATTCTTAAAGCTCAAATCTACTAAGTTTTTCATCTTGGATAACTTACTGTATTGGAAAGATGTGGGAGGAATATTTTTGAGTTTCTTACTAGAAGATTTTGCAGAACAAGCCATCATAGAATTCCACAAAGGTGACTGCAAAGGACATCACTACTGGAAAACCACCACTCATAAAATTCAAAGAACAGGTTACTATTGGCCCAACATCTTCTTAGACATGTACAAAGAAGTTTCCAATTTCCACGAGTCTCATATTTTCAATGGAAAGAGAAATTTGTAACCCCTACCGCTAAAATTGATCTCGGTCGAAATGTTGTTCATGCAATGGGGCATGAACTTAATAGGAGAGATTCATATGCCATCCTCGGCACAACACAGATGGATACTTACAGCCACGGATTATTTCACAAAATGAATTGAAGAAATTCCAACAAAGAAACCTACTGACACAATCATCATTCAGTTCCTAGAGACCAACATCATTTCTAGGTTCGGTTTCCCTATCAAGATCATCATAGATAACGCGATCGCAGTCAAGTCCAATAAAATGGAGAATTTTTGCAAGGATTATAATATAACCCTGGGATATTCTACATCGTATTACCCACAAGGTAATGGGTTAGAAAAATCATCTAATAAGAGTTTAACTAGGATCATTAAAAGACTCTTGCAGGACAACAAGAAGGCTTGGCATAAGAAACTTATTTATGCATTGTGGGCGGACAAAGTCACTACCAAAAATTCCATCTCCACATCACCATTCCAAATTTTGTATGGAGCGGACATGATTTTCCCTACCTCGTTGCGATTACCCATCAGGAAGTTGCTACAAGAGCAAGAGGTTGAGCCAAATAATATGTAGAGAAGAATAAATCATTTGATTCACATGCAGTAGATGAGGGAGAAGTTATACAACCTGTTAGCACTCTATGAAACTGTTTGGCTGATAAACAGACGATGAAGGTAACTTTTTCAACCAGCATTGAGACCTGAAACTAGCCTTTCGGATCTGGAGAGGGCTCTCTCAAAAATGGCATAGTCTCCGCATAGGATACGACTTTGAAAATTATGGCTAGATTTAACACCTATGATAAAATGGGTTCTAGTTACATTGGCACACGAAGGTAAGATTTGGGCTATGGGGTCGATCTAAGGAAGAGATGGGACAAATGACTCAGTGACTAGACTTGAGAGGATAAGGCTAGGCAAGAAATATCCTTCAATGTAAAACCCTAATGTGTGGCAGGAGAAATTACAGGAAGTAAATTAGGAGCGTCGTTGTGGACGAATTCAGAATTAGCTTTAGAAGAAAACATTTTGTCTAAATGGCGCAAACAAGAGGCATTGTACAGGGAATCTGTAGGTTCGATAATTTGTTCTAAAATAGATAGAAAGAGATATGAAATAAAGATAACAGGAAAACACATATGCAAAGAAATAATCACAATACATCCAACTGTTACAACTATAATATGTTCATCAAGTCAAAGGACCTTTGCATTAAATTCTGGTCAAAACTTCAGATTACATACAATAGCTATCGCTACCAAATTTGTCAACCAACCCTGTTTACGTGAAAATTATCCCCATATATAGAAAACTAATGTCACCCTTGGTTGCTAGGGTCGAAATACTCTCTCCTATAATCATGGATCCATTTTCTTTGAAAGAGAGCAATAACTTCAACGGATTTACTAAAAATAGGAAACTCGACTTTTCCAAATCATAATTGTAACTGAGATATTCTTTACAATAATTGATCATGATCAACATTCAACCCTATGATTGTAATAAGTCATCATTTTCACTGTTGGACACTCTGTCACCCCTGCACAACAAGTCTGCTACGCAACAGTAACCTACAAAAAAAAACGTAGCAGAATGCGCAGCAAATTGGGAAAATAGGCGTTAACGATGACATCTTATCTAACTGATAAAAAATTAGTTTTAGAAACTGCGATATTTTTTTTAGTTAATCTCGTTATAAATAAAAACCTCTCTTGGTTTCTTTAGATTCATCCCCAGGTGGTCGGAATATGTGTCTCAAAAACATGTCTCGGACAGGAAATCATGAAAGATGAAAAATAGGGCTCAAAGATTCCTTTGAATATCCCAATCCTTGACACATTTTGAAAATATGAGAGAGGTTTTTATTATTTGGTTTGTCCTCGACAAAAACCTCTCTAGGATTTCCAAAATTCCTCTCCAATTGGTGAGAAATAGATCTTTAAGTTTACCACTAAACCAGTCATTTTCACAGTGGGACCTGTAGCCTGTGCGCAGGAAAATTCACTGCATGATTTTGTCCTCTGCACGAAAACATCCTATGCATGACAACATCCCATGTGCGACAGCCCATTACGCGATGAAATCCATTGCGCGAGGAAATCCACTACGTGACGAAAACCCACTGCATGACAAAATCCTATGCGCGACAACATCTCATGCACGATAGCCCATTGCGTGACAGAATCCTTTATGTGGTAAAGTGCTCTGCGCATCGTGTAGAAAATTTTTCACGCATAGTTTCAAATGGAAATGGAAATAATAAATGAAAACCTTCCTTTTGAAACTGGCCCTTGGAGATGTTAGATGATGTCAGGCATAAAAACAATATGGGTGCTAACATGCATGACTTTGCAAAATTGTTGACAAACCTATAACCTTAGACATGAAAATCATGGTGCTAACAACTAGCTCCAATGGGTATGCTATCTTCCCTATGAGGTAGCAAAGAATAGTAGACCAGGTGCCAATCCATTGGGCTTCTCCCAAACTCAACTTTCCAACTGTAACTTGTAACTTGCATCCACTGAAAACCCAAAATTGTATATGCTCCAAACTGAAACCTGAAACTAAGTTGAAAATGAAAACTGCAGATTGCTAAAATAAATGCTCATAGTACTGAGCTTATTCGCACTCCTACCTACCGTAACTGCTGAAAAAGATGCCAATCAAGTGAAATCAAAATGCTAATGCAACCATGCAAGAACTTTATCCACTTTTTGGTTTCTTTGCACATGCTTGCTCCAAAGCCTGTTTACTAATAAGTCATTCAAAAATTTATCTATAAATTCAAATCTCAAAAAATTAAAAATATTGGGACAGTTTGTCGCCTCCACCAAAACTACAAATGGATCCTCTAAAACATGCACAAAACAACAACCATGTTTCACCCCTTCCACTGCATTCTCATTTTTATGTGATTTAACCTATTGATTGCCACTAAGAGGATGAAAAATCTATCGAGATTGTTGGCAATAACCATCTTCTGAATCAGAAGACAGTGTTGGCTGAAACGAAACCCTTGGTGGAAAGCAATCCATATCTAACATTGACGTTGATTGAACATCATCTTTATTTCCAAGCTGGTAGTTGAGCATAGGCTGCAAATCTAAACTGAAATAACCCTCCATGTAATCAACAACATGGTCATTAAATGCATGAGAAGGTTGTTGGTATTCCTCACTGATAACAATTTGCTCATGTAAAATAGTGTCACTATGAATGAAATTGTACTTCTATGCTTCCTTTGTTATCTCATGATTTACTTTCAACAATTCAAAGGAAGAAAAAACATAATGGAAGACAGTTTTCATTTGCAAGTCCATTGCTTTCTTCATATTCAACATCATGCCTAGAGGATTTCTGATTTGAATCATTATAAACATTTTGCTTCATCAATTCGAAAGAAGCAGAACACAATGGCAAGGTTCTTTCACTTGATTCAAAACCTTCTTCATTTTCTTCATTGTTGTCATATGCACATTTTTCAATTTCTTTGGATTTCTAAACACACTCATTTTCAGATTCATCTTCGACCAATGGCTATAATTTTGAACTGATAAAACCTTCCATATAACAAGCAACATGGTCATTAAACACATGAGAATATTCTTGCAATTGTTTGTCAATTGTTTCCCATGAATCTGTGTGATTTTTCATCAGCACACATTCCTCTGCTTCAGTGATGATCTTAGAATTTTATTTCAGCAATTTAAATGAAGAAAAGCCTAAAGGTAAAGAATTTCCTTCAGTTGATTCAATACTTTCTTCTTTGTAACTGTGGTATGTAGGTTAATTTCTCTCATTACATTGTTGAAAAGTAACATTTTCTGATAGAGAACATGCAGCTGGTTGTTCTAGGAAGTCAACATCATAATCATCATCATCTTCATCATATATAGGCAAATCAGCAACATCTGCAATGTCATCTAACAATGAAAAGCTTGAAACATCAGCTTGCTCTTCAACAACCTGATTTGCAAATTCATCTTCTTGATTGTCTATAAATGAATACATAAAAAAATCAATTTATTGCTCATGATGACAAAGACCGGGATGTAAATCAACTTCTTGTTTATGCACAATCTCATGTTCTTTAGCTTTCAACTTCTCATCCAAAATCTGATTTTGTAGCTCCTTACATGATTGAATATTGTCTTCCACTTCTTGAGCATTATTAAACATCTGTTGCAAATACATAGACTTCCTCTCCATCAGAAGAAAAGATAATTCTGATTGAAAGGTTGTTACATAATGGAGCATGGCAGCGACTTCAAGAGGTTGGACTTCTTTAGGCAGTTTATAATAAAGACTAGAAAGCCTCCTACTGAAATTTGAGATGGTTTCATGTTTCATTCTTCTCATGGCATAAAACTCTGAAAGGAGTAGATTCCATGACTTTCTCTCACCCCAGAATCTACAGAAAGCTTCCCTCAATTTATCCCACGAGCTAATCAAATGAGGATGAAAATGTCTAAACCATGCTTTGGCATCCCCTTGTAAGTACTGAGAAACATCCCTCATAGACACATCATCATGTTCAATCTCAAAAGGATCTATAAAATGATCAAAGATTTGAATATGTTTTTCAGCTGAATCTACATCGAGCTCTCCATCGAACCTAGGAAGGTACTTATAATGTTTCAGAGGAAAGTCATGAAGGATGGAAGGCAATTTAAGAGGACGGTATATTTCTTGAATCTTGGAGGGTACAGGATTAAGAACAGAAGGTACAATCTCAGCTTTGGGTTCATTAAGCTCATAAGAATGATCATGAACATCATATGGTTTAGAGGAAGGATCTTTGTGAATATCAACTATACAAGGAGGTATACCTACAGTTTGCAATGAAGTATATACAAGGGTAGATCTTTGGGATGTTGACAAATATTTAACAGATAGCGAATGCTTGTCATTGATGGAAAGTATAGCAATGAAGATTGCATGAGTACAGAAAGTATGTAATAGATGGGCATTATGAGAAGACGTTGCAGAGAAGATTCGAGATTCAAATAAGCACAGAAGAGATAGTGCAGAGGACTATTGGCAGATCATCAATGGCAAGATCAGAGTAAGCGAAACAAAGTAAGCTTGGGAGGAGAAGCGACATTTCTAATCATTGGATCCCATTTACAATTCCCGATGACTGTCAGATCAAGTGTTGATCGAGACTGTTGATCCCACGCCATTTCAGGGTTTCGCGAATCGTGACTTGGAGAGGAAAGAAACATAACCACTGAAATCACGATATGTAAAATCACATCCGTCAGATCGAGGTTTATTCTAGATCGTTGATCCAGCTCCATCTCGAAGCTTCACCTATCACGACTTGGAGAAGCAAGAAACATAACCACTGAAATCGCGATATGCGAAATCGTGATTTAATCGCAGCCGTCAGATCGAGGTTTGTTCTGGACCGTTGATCCAGCTCCATCTCAGAGCTTCGCCTATCGCGACTTGGAGAGGCAAGTAACATAACCACTGAAATCATGATTTAATCGCAGCCATCAGATCGAGGTTTGTTTTGGACCGTTGATATGAGCTCCATCTTGGAGCTTCGCCTATCGTGACTTGGAGAGGTAAGAAACATAACCATCGAAATCGTGATTTAATCGCAGCCGTCAAATCAAGGTGTGGTCTGGACCATTGATCTAAGCTTCATTTCGGAGTTTCTCCTATCGCGACTTGGAGTGACAAGAACCTCTATCGAAGGAATTGCGAGATGCAAATTCACGATGAGATCTGGACCGTAGATTCATCGAAATCGTGGACCATTGATCTAAGCTTCATTTCAGAGTTTTGCCTATCACAACTTGGAGTGACAAGGACCTACATCGAAGGAATCACGAGATGCAAATTCACGATGAGATCTAGACCGTAGATTCATCGAGATCATGGACCGTTGATCTCATCTCCATCTCGGGGTCTCGAGGATCGTGACTTGGAGAGTCGAGATGCCTCATCTCCAGACTCATGAAATGCGAATTCGCGAAAATCACTTTTTTCATAAGTGCTTGGTCATGGCCATGGTCATATAGAGGAAGGAGCTAGTGCAGAAAAGCATTGTATCAGAGTTTCGGAGATTGCGATATGAAGTGTTAAGACACTTGGCCATAGGAATGCCGAAATGCCGAAACCTGATTTAAAGGAAAGATTAATAAAGTTCATCCAACGGTGCAGATAAAATTGAATATGATCGGAGGGATACTATTCTCTCTCATAGTTAATTCATTAGTTACGAATCAATTAGCAAAATTGATTCAGGATTCCTGATCGGTTGGCGTTTCAGTTGCTTAGACGGTTTTTCTTTTTTCCTCAGAAGATTCGAAGGGTAACTGTTGTGGGTGTGGTGCATAAAAGAAAAATATATAGACTGTGCGTTGTTGGTTGTTCTGGACGAAAAATGAATTAAACTGTAAGAAAGGGAAAATCACAGGATGACAATGTGAGACTGAAAATATGCGCAATGTGAGACTGAAAATATGCGCAGTGTGAGACTGAAAATGTGCATAGTGTGATATAAAAATTAGAGAAGAGTAACAGATGAGGAAAATATTTGAAATGGAGCAGAATTATAGAACAAGTTGAAGCAGAGCAGAATTGCAAAACAGACAAAGGAAGAGAAGAATTGCAGAACAGTTAGAAGAAGACCAGATTTACAAAACAGATAAGAAGTGGTAAGAATCGATTTATCTGTGTAGTTGTATGTTTATTTATTCATTCATATTTCAGGGTGGTTGGGAGGTGCTAGAGAGGACTGTTGTCCTCAGAGGTTCAAGTGGGAGCTTGAACATAGGGATTTGTAGCTTCCATCTGGTTGCAGCCAGAGAAACCAGGGTGGCAGGGTGGTGCAGGGGAGAACAAGTGTTCTCTAATATATAGGTTGGAGCCTGTGTAACTGTAAGTTGGTGCTTCCATCCAATTGGTGTTGGAACATTAGGGGATTTGGTGCTTCCTTCTAGTGGGTGCTAGAGAAACAAGAGAGTCGGTGCTCTCAAACAATTTGCAACTTGTAAAACAGAGGTAGCAGCTTCACATTGAGTTGGTACTCAATTATAGATGATGTACAGAACTTAAAAGACTGCCTATCATTTTGAAGAAGAAGAGGTTTTCTCCCTTTATGG
>JZKD02S0333856.1:0-19283 GCA_000966675.3 Picea glauca
CATAAGATAGATATTCAATGAATGTGTGTGTGTGTGTTCTTATGAGAGACCCCATGAGGTGTATTTATACTTTTTCCAAGTAACGTCTCCTTAATATTAGGGATTCTTGAACTTTCTTTTTGCAATGAATTTACCCTTTCATTAACCAATTAAGGGCTTATTTACCATTCTTCAGGGCTTCCAAATTCATGAGGGAATATCTCCCTAACAATGAGGAACCACGTGGCATACCACATATCAACATAAATGACATGACAAGGACTATCCATAGACCACCCCTCTAACAACTCTGGGTCTCATGACCACCCCACTAGGGCTTCATGCAGACTTCATCAAATGCACCCATCACATCTATTGATATCAACCACTATTGTTGACAGCAATGACAACTAACTCACCAACAATATCAACCACAACTTTGGGGTATCTCAGATGATCTAAGGGTTGACATCAATGACAACCAGCTATCCAACAATCTCATGCTTTGGCATTGGTGGAAACACTCATACTCCAATACTCATGCTCCACCTATGACCATTGCTCCTCACCAATGTTTCTCTCTCTCCCCCTTTGACATCAATGGAAAAGGGTATCTCTCCTTGGAGTTGCTCCCCTATCTTCATGCATTTGTTCTTTCACATGTTTCTGTCCTCATGTTTCTTTCCAAGTTCCTCTTCTCTTTTTGATATCAATAACAAAGAGTGACTACCCCTGAAAGTATATCTTTTCTAAACAATTATTCTATGACTTCATGTTATTGACTCTTTCTCTTATTTTGACATCATGGGAAAATGATAAATCTCCATGTTGGTATGTCTTCCCCTGTCTGCATGATTCTAATTTTTCTTTCCCGATCTCTTTCTCTGATGATTTCCCTTGACTTCTCTGCAATATGTAGAACAATATGGGACTTCCTATGTATGTTTCATTTCCTCTCTTCCAGCGTTTCTTATTGTCCATTGGTTCTTCTTCTTGTAACTCTTTGACATATATAAAAGGAATTCAATACTTTATTTCCTCATTTGCTTGTCATGTTCACTTGACCATAATGTTCAATTATTTCCTTCTAAAAATATAAATTCTGCTGACAACTTTCACTTCCCTGCTCTCCTATGCCTTTCATTGCTTGTCTTTGATGCAAACCCCCACCACCTCGTTGGGCTTGCACGACCTCTCGGTGTAGGATCATTCACAATAGGGCACTGAATTAGCTCTCATACTCTTGATGAACCCTTGAAATACCTTCCACATGCATTTTCTCCTTTGGCTACGCAAAAATACGGATTCTCGAGGGCATTTTTACTTCAACGAAGTCTTTCAAGTGACCTCGAGACAAAACAGTGGGCTAATTCTCAACTTAGCGGGGAATTTAGGGCTTCGGGGCTCTGGTCTTTGGGAGTTCCAACAGAAACAAACAATGTTTCTCCTGAACGCCAAACCCATGAAAAACCAAACAAAGGAAGGGATTGACAATTTTCATTATGCGCCACGAATCGATGGTACATAGGAACTCTAGAGCTTCAGGCTTCGAGAGTTTTGGCTGCTCCAAGTTGAAATACCTCTGAACACTGAATTGGTGAAGGCTCGATCCACTATCCACATGTCCCTCCCAATCAACAATAAAGATATACTCCGACCTTCGGGTCTTCAGGAGTTCTTGAATTTGAACTCTTTACACCTCCATTTCCCCAAACTGTCGGACTTTCAAACCCCCAACAATCTGCTGACATGTGGCCAAGACACCAATGACCAAGATCTGCTTTGGGCTTCAGTGCTTCAGGATATTTTCACACTCTGGCAAGACTTCCAAATCTTTGGACAGCCGGACCTCCATATAACTGCTTATATGTGGGACATGTGTCCCCTGACTATCAATGACCCATATTAACTTCGGGCTCTAGGACTTCAGGAATTTTTTTCCTCCACAACGAACATATGAAAAATTATGAACTCACAAAGGGCTTCAAGGGTTAACACCCGCACACCTTCTCCAGATATAACGGTCACAAAATATCTTGACTCCTCTCGAATAGATCTTGTCCGCTCGACCTTGAAAATGAAAAAATATTCTTCCTCCAAAGTATTATGTTCGCTATTCCACCTAATATTTTTCACTCGAAGTGATTCAACCCTTCGATGCACACCTTGTGCTTCCCTGAAACTTGAAGATTTTTTATTTTTTTTTTGAAAATCCTCCTGCGCACTCCTTGTGCTCGTCTTCCTTGAGAATTTTTCAACACTTGACTAAGTGTTGTCCCTGTGCACACCTTGCAAGGGTCTCCTTGAGATTTTATGCTCCACTGAGTATGCATGCACTCCTTGCACTCACTCTTCTAAGTTTCACGTTATCTCTCCTAAGAAAATGAGTCTGAAAATGACTCTACCTTCGCACTCCTTGCATGGCACTGTGCACTCCTTGCACTAGGGTTTCAGAAGAGAAACAATTGAAAATTGCAAAATATCAAAGGTTTATTCATTCAAATATGAAATGCGCACACAAGAATAAAAACAAAGAAAGCAAATAACACATCATTACCCAATTAACTCATAGATAAGAAAACTCAGGAATTTGAAGTAAATCTCCTCTATTATATTACTTCAACAAAACATTTACAAAGGCTTCTTGTAGTTCTCAACTTCTCTTCTTCAACAAGATAACAAAATAAACTTCAAGAACCTCTTTTGGGCATATATTACATACATTTATACATGGAGGGGCTTCTCGAGCCTTCTTCCAACTACTCTAGTGATTTCACATCATAATTAATTCATTCTACCACTAAGGCTTATTACAATAAATGGATAATTACAACCTAGATATGAGTTGATTCTCAATATTTGTACAATCCTACAACTAATTAAGGCGATTACAATCTCCTTCGATATCGATTAATGGATCAAGCCTAAAAAAATTAAAGTGATTTTAATTTCAATAATTTCAAAACAGTAAATGATGCACTCCCCTTGGAATCCAAATCAGTTTAAATGTGCGCGTTGGATGTTGAGTTGTCCTCCACTTGGCCTCATTGAATGCTGATGGTGATGGTCCTATGGACAAAAATATTCATGGACTCTTGTCCATGAGCTCCTGCACTTTCTTTCCATGCTTCTAGATATCAGTCTCAATTATCCAACTAGCATCTTCTGCTGGATGATATTTCCATTTAACCAGATACTGATAATAAAATTTTCTCTTGGTCTTCTTAGAAATCCTCTGATCTAAAATATTCTCTTTCTATGGCTTCTCTACTATGGGCATCTGTTTCTTCCACTGAATCTCCTCCTAACCATCTGTCCCTTCTATATCATTCATTTTGTAAGGGTATAGGTCTACTACATTGAATATTGGTGATATTCCAATGTCCTCTGACAATTCAATCTCATAAGCATTTGTAGAGAATTTTATGAGGATCTTACATGGTCCTATCTTCTTCATCTTTATCTTATTATATTTCCCTTTAAGAAATATTTCCTTCCTCATGTGTGTTAAGACTTGGTCTCCAATTTCAAAATTTACCTCTTCTTCTTTGGTCTACTCTGCTCTTGTATTTCTAGCTGCTATTTTGTAGCTGTCCCTTGATTTGATCATGCAACTTCTACATCTCTGCAACAAAGTTCTCTTCTCCTACACTTCGAAACTCTTCTCATCTAAAATCTCTCAATTCTGAAATTCCTCTTGGATGCATTCCATATACTATCTGGAATGTACTCTTACCAATGCTTCTATTCGGTGACTCATTATATGAAAACTCTACTTGGGGCAGAATTTGATCCCACTGACTATTATGTTCAGTGACCAAACTCCTTAAAAAATTCCCTAAGCTTCGATTTACTACCTTAGTCTATCCGTCTATCTGAGGATGATATGATGAACTGGAAAAAAAATTGTCCCCAACTTTTTCCACAAAGTCCTCCAAAAGTGTCCCAAAATTTTGGTATCTCTGTCTAAGACTATACTTCTAGGCAACCCATGCAATCTCACAATCTCCTTGAAAAAATAATTTTCTATGTGGATAGTGTCATTGGTTTTCTGACATGGTATGAAATGTGCCATTTTTGAAAATCTGTCAACCACCACAAATAATGAATCACTTCCTCTCTGGGTTCCTGGTAATCCTAGAACAAATTCCATACTTATAACATCCCATGGCTTGTATGGAATAGAAAATGGTTGATATAATCTAGTCTTCTACTTCTTTCCTTTAGCATATTGGCAGATTTTGCATATGTCCATTAATTTCTTCACATCAGACCTCATGCCTCACCAATAGTATGAACAACTCAACTTCACATATGTCTTATCATGGCCAAAGTGTCCAACCAATCCTCCACTATGATTTTCTTTTAGTAAATTGTCCCTCATTGAAAATTTTAGGATACACAACTAACTTCCTTTGAACAATAGTCCATATTGGATTAGATACTCCATCCATTGATTCCTTACTCTTATCAAAGGGTTCTCACATGCTTCATAAGCTTCCTTAAAATTTAGGTCTTCTTGATACATCTCCTTGAGGTGTTCAAATCCTAAGGTCTCCACTTGAAATTCCTGCAAGCTGAAACATCTCCTTCTCAAAGCATTTGAAACTTTTTTAGCGCTTCCACTAATATTCTTAATAACTAATATGATGAATTCTACCCATTTGGCATGTCTTTGGTTCAATTTCTCTTGTCTAGTTATAAACTGCAAATCTTGATTGTTAGTATATAAAACAAACTTCTTTAGGATAAGATAATGGCTCCATTTTTTCAAGGATTGAATCACAACATAAAACTCTTTGTCATACATGAAATACTTCCTCTTAATATCATTCAACTTCTCATTGGAAATAAACAACATGCTTATTGTCTTGACTTAAAAATGTGCCAATGGATAATCCACTAGCATCACATTTAACCTCAAAATCCTTCTTAAAATATGACAGAAATAAAACATGTTGTTTTTTTTATCTTTTATTTTAACACTCTAAATCCCTTCTCATCCTCTTCTTTCCAATTAAAAGATTTATGCTCTTTGTTTATGGTGTCCAGTATGGGTGCACAAATACTACTGAAATTCCTGATGAATTTCCTGTAAAAACTTGCTAACCCATGAAAACTTCTTACTTTGAACACACTTCTTAGAGAAGGCCAATCTATTATTTCCCTCATGTTCTCTAGATCCATCTTCAATTCATTTGAAGAGATTACGAACCCCAAATATACAATTTTTGTTTTCATAAAAGAACATTTCTTTAAATTCACCAACAACTTCTCCTGCTGCAACCTCCTCAACACCATATTCAAATATCTCAAATGCTCCTCTTCAGTCTTACTGAAAACTAGAATGTCATCTAAATAAGCAATCACAAACTTACCAATAAAATCTTTGAGTACTACATTCATCAACCTCATAAATGTACCTTGTGCATTTGTTAAGCCAAACAACATAACAAGCCACTCATACAATCCTTCATTTGTTTTGAATGTTTTTTTCCATTCATCTCCCTCTCTCATCTTGATCTGATGATAACCACTCTTCAAGTCTATCTTGGAAAAATAACCGGCTCCACTCAAGAAATCCATTAAAACGTCCATTTCGAGTAAAGGAAATCTATACCTGGTGGTTATCTTGTTGATGGCTCTATAATCTATGCACATTCTCCAACCTCCATCATTTTTTGGACTTAACATAGTTGGTACTACGTATTGGATCAAACTTTCCCTGATCAAACCCTTATCCAACAACTCTTGTACTTGATCCTTAACCTCTTCATTCTCTTGAGGGGTCAATCTATATGCTTCTTTATTTGGAAAACTTTCTCTTAGAATAAGCTCAATTTGGTGGCTGATACTCCTGATGGGAGGTAAACAATGAGGTAACTCATCCACCACAATATCAACAAACTCATCCAATAACTCCTGTACTTATTCAGGAAAATCGTTCATAGAAGTGATTGTGAGAATGACTCTCAACTTACCTACAACAACAAAATGCATTTTATGTTCCTTCTTGACTTCTTTCAAGAGTTCCTTCCCACTCATGAGAAGTATACTAGGACTAACTTCCTCCTTGACTCCTTTATCTTCTATTGGAAACAACATATGATTACACCCATTCTTCTCAAGGGTATAAGTGTTCCTCATCCCATAATGTATGACATTCATGTCATATTTCCACGGTCTTCCCAACAGAACATGAAAAACATCCATAGGTATGGCATCACATAGAAATTCATCTCTATAACCACCTATCTTGAACTCAAATTTACATTGTCAACTTACCATCACTTGATGTCCTTTCTGCAATCACGACACCTTCTATGGAATCAAATGTGCACTCATCTCCAACTTCAGATTTTTTGCCATCTCCGTGGATACCAAATTATCAATTCTCCCACTAACTATGATCACCTTGCATAACCTATATTTTGTCTTGCAAACAGTTCTAAACCAATTGTTCCTATGGACTGGTTCTTGTGCCTTTGTCTCTTGCTTCACGAGTAATTTCCTCATCATGAGTGATCTTCCTTCTTCCACTACTTCTTCCTTCATCTCTGTCTCCACATTCCTCTTATGCACTTCAGAGATGTGAGCTTCTCCACCTCCTGCATTCTTCTTTTCAAGGCATTCACAAGACATGTGCCTTATTTGTCCACATGCATAACACTTCACCTCTACTCCTTTGCCTCTTCCTTTTCCTCTGGGAAAAGATTTTCTTCCTCCATAGTATTCTCCTCTAGAAGTTCCTCCTCTCTCTGTCTAACTGTGATATTTTCTAGCTTATGCTCTGCATTTCTAGAAATTTTCTCTGACGATTCCTCTTCCTCCGTTCCTTTGAATTTGCTTCCTTGCTAACTTTTCCTCTTCTTTTAGGGATACCTGATAATAATATTCCACAATTACTATTGTAATAATGCTAATCTCATCCTGTATTTCATATCTCAGGCCATTTATGTACCTGACAACTTTCTCTTCATCATTCTCCCTATGTCTTGCTCTTATGTTCAGCTTGTAAAAATCTTCGGTGCACTCTTTCATCCACAAACCCTTTTGTCTCAGATTCTGTAACTTCCTGAACAAATTTATTCGATAATCCTTGGGTTTGAACTTATCCTTCAATTTAGCTACCATACTATCCCAATTATTGATTTTATACTTACCTTTGCACCTTCTGCCAGCTTGCAATTCTTCCCACCATAGCGTTGCATGTCCCTTCAATCTGGTCACCGCATGCATCAAATTCTTCTCATCATCAATCTCTCCATAGTCAAAGTACTTGTCTAAAGAACTTATTCATTCAGGTATTTCTTCCAAATTCAAATTACCTTCATACATTGAGACTTCTATTTTTTCTTTGGTTCCCATCTTGACAACAACTCTCAACAGTCGCTCCTTTGTTGTTTGTTCTCCTACAAATTCTTCTATTTCTACATCTTCATTTTAAGATTCATTGACGTCACCAACATCATATGATATTCTCTATGATGTCTCCATGGAGTCCAACCTTGCACGAAGTTGTCTCATTTCCTCTCCCATGGCTGCATTGACTACTGGTCTCTCTCTGCATCTTCTTGGTGGCATGCTTCTAAATTTTATTTCACACAGAGCTTAATTTGGGATATGATACCACTTGATGAAAACCCCCACCACCTCCTGGGGCTCTCGTCACCTCCCAATATAGGATCGTTCATAGTAGGGAGCTGAATTATCTCTTGGGATCTTGTTGAACCCTCAAAATACGTTGCACATGCCTTTTCTCCTTTGGCTGCGTGAAAATTTGGATTCGCGAGGGTCTTTTTAATTCAACGGAGTCTTCCAAGTGAACCCAGGCCAAAACTATGGGCTAAATCTCAAATTAGCGGAGAATTCAGGGCTTCAGAAGTTCCAATGACAACACACAATGTTTCTCCCAAATGTTGAACCCGTGAACATTCAAACAAAGGAAGGGATTGATGGTTTTCATTACGTGCCACGAATCGACGGTACACAGGAACTCCGGAGCTTCAGGATTTGGGAGTTATGGCTACTTTGAGTTGAAATACCTCCTAATGCCAAATTGGCAAAGGTTGGATCTTATATCCACGTGTCCCTCCAATATATACTCCAACCTTTGGGCCTTTGAAATTTCTTGGCTCCAAACTCTTTGCACCTCTGTTTCCCCAGACTACTGAACTTCCGAACCCCCAACATTTTGTTGACACATGGCCAAGATGCCAACGACCAGGATCCACTCTAGGATTTGATTATTTGGGATATTTTCACACTTCTGTAACACTTCCAAATCACTAGATAGATGGACCTTCAGATAACTGCTTATATGTGGACACGTGTCCCTTGAGTATCAATGACCCAGATTAACTTCGGGCTCCCGGACTTCTGGAGTTTTTTTTCCTCCACAACGAATGCATGAAAAAATACAAACTCATGAAGTCTAAAGGGCTTCAAGGGTTAACATCCACACACCTTATTCAGATCTGACGATGATGAAATATCTTAGCTCCTCCTGAACAAATGTCGTCCGCTCAACCTTGAAAATGAAAAAGGATTCTTCCTCCAAAGGATTATGTTCAGTATTCCTCTTGATATTTTTCATTCGAAGTGATTTGAACGCCCGACGCACACCTTGCACTTATGTGAAACTTGAAGATTTTTTTTTTTGGAAAATCCTCCTGCGCACTCCTTGCGCTCGTCTTCCTTGAGAATTTGTCAACACTTGACTAAGTCTTGGATATGTGCATGCCTTTCATGGGTCTACTCAAGATTTTATACTCCACTGAGTATGTGTGCATTCCTTGCACTCACTCTTCGAAGTTTCATGCTATCTCTCCTGATCAAATGAATCTGAAAATGACTTTGCCTTCACACTCCTTGTGTGGCACTGTGCACTCCTTTCACTAGGGTTTCAGAAGATAAACAATTGAAACTTGTAGAACATCAAAGGTTCATTCATTCAACTATGAAATGAACACACAAGCATAAAAACACAGAAAGAAAATAACACAACATTACCCAATTAACTCTTAGATAAGAAAAATCAAGCATTTGAAGCAAATATCCTCTATTATATTACTTCAACAAAACATTAACAAAGGGTTCTTGCAGTTCTCAACTTCTCTTGTTCAACAAGATAACAAAATAAACTTCAACAACCTCTTTTGGGCATAGATTACATACATTTATACATGGAGGGACTTCTTGATCCTTCCTTTCGACTACTCTATTGCTTTCTGTTACACATTATTTTTGTCACTCTGATGATGAGTCCATAGGCATGTGTTCATGCTTCCAAAACAATCTTTCACATGAGGAAAATGGTTGAGTTCTTCTCCTACAAGGCACATTTTTAGAATGACGCTACAGGATGACAGTGGTACACAGTGCAAAAATCATTGATTTTCGTAGGCTGCTCTATGCCTAGCCTATGGGATTTCTGCATTTTGCTAGATAGGTAGGGTGCGGTGACGCTTGATGATAAGAAAATGAAGAAGTTTCATGAAGTTTCTAGAAGGAGAATATTCTAGAATGTGAGGTGGTGTCTGTATGGTTGTGATCTTACTGGATTTTCTGATTTGGTGGGATCATCCTCATCCTAGTAACCACTTCATATTCTCCTATATAATAATTGATTTATCATGGAAAATGTTAAGAAATGTCAAGCAATATTGAGCAAAGAATAGTCTGGATAATGTGTGAAGAATCCCGATACAATTGATGCTTGAGGCCTCCATTTGTCCATCAAGCTTTGTGGATTATCTTCATGCAAATTCAGAGCAAGTGTATGTGTGTGTTGGAACGAAGGAACACTAAAAGGGAACTTGCAACATCAAGTCATTTCGATTGTATATTCCACTTTTATTCAATATAATACAGTGGCAAGTTTCTTTCCCGTAAAATTATTCTCATTTTATTACATGACTCCTTGATCACATGTCTATGTTTTCATTGAATCTATCATAGTTTCTTTCACTTTGGTTGGTTTGTGTCATTGCAGATCTAGTTTTACAAGAGCACCGGAGTGAAGCGGGAAAAAAATATGTATAAGGAAGCGATCTCAAAGGTAATTCATCAATTCCTTCTTTGACACTTAGATCAATGATTATAACTTACAGGAAGCTTCATGTCCTATCCTATTTTGTTCTAGATTCAGGTGGATCTAGGGAACTTAGTTTATGTCTACATTTACCAATTTATCTTATAACAAAATTGGTGAATTCACTTCGGGCCAGTCATACCTCGGTTCTTCCAATCCCATTTGGGGTTCAAACTTTCAATATTCTAGTGTCCTTCCCCAAGGGAACATCTCCAATCAGTACAATCCTATGGGCTACATGCCTCCACACACATGTCTGAATCGGTTAGGACCTTCGCCTCACATATAGACTGCTTATGGTGCTACTGGTATACCAACGGAACTCCCTCCCCAAAGTCACCAGTATCCTCCTGTGAATAGACAACTACATTTTTTAGACACTTTGGATCTACCTGATTTGTCTAGAATCTTGAATGATCCTATCCTACATTCTCCCCATTGGCTCGTTATACCGTCCAAATTATCGTCGAACATTCCAAAATTTGACTGTAAACCAGGAGAGGATCCGAACAACCATGTCATGACTTTCCACCTATGGTGTTCATCCAACTCTTTGATGGAAGATTCCATTCGGCTACAACTCTTCCAACGAACTCTCACGGGTTCGGATGCAAAGTGGTATATAGAACTATTACAAGGTTTCTTCACTGACTTTAATACCCTAGCCATGAATTTTATTACACACTACCAATTACCGATCTGTTATGAAATAGGAATCGAGATTTTGAGTTCCTTCAAACAAACTAAGGCCACTCACATCTCTGATAACATTCATGAGTGGAAACGAAGATGACGTTTGATCAAAATCGATCTTCCTGATCCGTTATTGGAAGAGTGGTTCACGAAATCATTCATGAATGAGATATCTCATGATATTTCCATGCATAGAGTTGTCATCGAAGAATAGGATATCAGTCGTGCTCAGTACCTCGACCTTGTTTATTCGCAAATGGGTACTCTTTACGACTTACTCTCTAATGCACCTTTCCCTTCTACTACCACTACTTCAACTACCCCTGCTACTTCTCATGCAGTTGATAGTGTGATTGGAAATTTACATGCTCAACCTCAAAATACGCAAGCCTCTCCCACCAACCCCATGTATAATGCTTCTAAAGTTCAAAATGCTCTGTCTCCTATGCCTCCCACCAACAAAACCTCTGAGGTTAACTATGTTCAATCTACCCCTGCTGAAAAGAATAATTCTAAAAAAGGGAAGGGTAAGAATAAGGAGGATAAAAATAATCCACAATTTGAGAAAGCCAAAACCCAAGCTGTTGATGATAAGGATAAGAACGAACCCTGATACCCTTGCCTTATCTGTGGTGATGATCACTATACAAAATATTGTCAAAGACGGGTCAAGGTTACTAACTTCCTCCAAGGGATTGTGAAACCTCCCACACCTGTCGTTTTGTCTCAACCTTTCCCTTTTCAATAGTAGGCCCAAATGGTCATCCATGAACAACCCTCTCCCTCTACTACTTCTTATGTAATCATGTGTATTGGTGATTCCTGAAAGAATGAAGTTACACTGACCACTCGAGCCAAATATTATTCTTCCTCAAAGCAGAAGGTTGACGATATACCACCTTCATTGGTTCAACAAACTCCTTCAACTTCAACTCCCAATGGTCCTCTTCATCTCAAATGACCGAGTTTCGATACAGTTCTTTTCCCTCCCCCAAAGGGTGGTGTTTGAAAGTCCATCTTCAATCATCACACATTTGCTGCTCAGAACTATAGTATTGTAGAAGATCTGGTGCAAGCACCTTCTGCGATGTGGGCTCTTGAATTCATCCAAATTTTCCCTTCTCAATGGAAGGCACTGCTAAAGGCTATCAGTGGAATTGATCCTATAGATACAAATTTGAAAATTTTTTACCTTGAAGATCACATTTCAAGACTCCCCCCTCAACTAGCATTCCAAATACAAGTTTTTGTCTGTGACAAGATCATCTGTAGGACTGTTATTGATGAGGGTGCTTCCACGTGTGTAATGTCTATTGCCTGTTGGAAAGCCATCAACTCTCCTCCTCTTACTGAATCACATAACATGCTTAAAGCCTTCAATGGATCAGGCTTTAAACCCTGTGGTGTACTTCCTTCATTGCCTCTTACGTTGGAAGGAAAATCAGTCAACGTTGAAGTTGAGGTCTTTGATGCACCTCTCAATTATAACCTCTTAATTGGTCGTAGCTGGATTGATGCGATGCATGTCGTTGTTTCTACCCTTTTCTATGTTTTACATTTTCCACATCAGGGAAAGGTCATCACTATCAACCAACTAGCCTTTTTCAACTCTGACACCCATACCAAAAATGTACCTTTTATCATGAAGACACCGCCTAGGTATGAGAACGTTGGTGTGGGCCTACTTAAAGATTCAACTTTGATGGGTACATTCCCAATATCACCTCTCGATGCTCCACCTCCTTGGGTTGCCTCGATCAATATGATTTCCACCTCCATTCGCCAAGCTCACACATCCTCCAACCTTTGGGTCATACTTGAACCTGGTGATTATCCTTGCTATGGAAACCAAATTCCTTTAAGTCCAGTTGAATCCACCTATCAAGCCATTCAATAGAAAACACCTTCTACCCTCTCTCTCAGTGATTCGTCTCCTGACCTGTTCCATGTTATTTTTCCCACAGATGAGATGATTATGTTGGTTATGTTGATGGAAGATTACCCTTGGTATGATGGACATCATCATTCCATTCTCTTCCTCGAACAACACACCATCGAGAGTTACCAACGAATCTCGACCCAGTCAACCGTTGTTGTCATTTCCTATGTTCCCACGTCATCACACAACGTGTTATATGAAGAGAACTTAAGTAATATTTTGACCATCATCCCCCTCGACATATCCATTAAACCTGGAGTTTTGAAAATGTTCACATTGGAGCTTTATTCTCCACTAACGAGGTTGTTGCATATAAATCACTTTTCCAAGAGTTTCATGACATATTCACTTGGAGCTATGAAGAAATGTTAGGTATTAACCCTGATATCGTTGTACACGAAATTAAGACATACCGGGGTGCTAGACCCATCCGGAAGAGACTTCATCCAGTCCACCCCCATAAAGAAGCTACTATTAAGCTTGAAGTCGAAAAACTTCTTAAAGAAAGCTTTATTTATCCTATGGATTTAACTTATTGGGTATCCAATCTTGTTCTGGTTAACAAGAAATAATGTACGATCCGTATCTGCGTCGATTATAGGGATATAAATCAAGCTTGTCCTAAGGACAACTTTCGCACCCCCTTCATTGACCAGATCATTGACAATTGCACTAGAAGTGAAATCTTATCTTTAATGGATGGTTTCTTCGGCTATAATCAAATCAACATCTTCCCCACGAATCAACACAAAACCGCTTTTATTTGTCTTTGGGGCACCTTTGCCTACTAGAAACTACCCTTCGATTTAAAGAACGCCGATATGACTTTTCAACGTGCCATGTATTATGTTTTTCATGACATTAAGCACATTGTACAACCATATCTAGATGACCTACCGACACATTCCATGCATCGTAGTGACCATCCGACACACCTTCGAGCCATTTTCCTTCGTTGTCGGTTCTATTGTATACGCTTAAAACCACACAAATGTGTTTTTTTTGTGGAGTCTGAACGACTTCTAGGTTTTATCGTGTCATGCCAAGGGATTAGGGTAGATCCTTTGAAGGTCGAGGCGATCCTCAATCTCCCTCCTCCTTCTTCAATTCACCAACTTCAAAGTTTGCAAGGGAAGACAAAATTTTTATGTCGTTTCATCCCAAACTATGCTCAATTAACGCTTGGATTTACTCGACTGCTCAAGAAAGGCTCTGAGTTCGTATGGGATTCCACTGCCAACAAATATTTCAAAGCTTTGAAGCTGACTTAACCCGTACCCCATTACTTTTCCCACCCAATTATATTTGACATTACTTCCTTTATATCGCTTCTTCGGACTTTACCATCGCCGTGGTTCTAGTCCAAAAAGATGATTCACATGATGAACATGTCATTTATTATTTGATTCGGAGTCTTATGAATACCGAAGCCAAATACATACATGTTGAAAAACTGGCCTTGGCAGTCGTTCAAGCTATCTAATGTTTCCATCACTATATCTTATTACACAAGACCACTGTAATTTCCAATTGCAACCCATGTAACACATTCTTACATGCCAATTTCTAGGGGGAAAATACTCCAAATGGATAGTAATTCTCCAGGATTTTGACTTAAAATTCAAATGCGCTAAGTCTAAGAAATCCTTGGTGTTTTCCGAAATGATATGTGACCTTCCCTGCACTGAGACAGAGAATGTAGCAGAGGATTCTTTACCCGACGAATCCCTTTTTCTGATCAGTTCTGATGACCTTTGGTATGGTGATATCATTATCTATCTCCAAACTTAGACTTTTTGGCCTGATTTGTCCAACAATAACCCTCGTCACATACATTACCAATCCCATCAGTACATTATCCTTGGTGACACTCTTTATCGCCATGGGGTTGACTCTGTTTTTCGATGATGTCTCACCTATGATAAAGATGAGAAATCTTTGAATGACTACCACTCTGGAGCATGTGGTGGTCACATGTCTGGGTATGCTACTACCTAAAAGATCTTACGAGACAATATTTTTGGCCTTCTTTATTTAAAGATTGTACTACCACCATCCAAAAATTCCATGCTTGCCAAACATACAATAATAAAATAAGAACACACCCCACTCCCTTACACCCTGTAGTTTCTGTTGGACCTTTTAAAAAATGGGGTATCGATTTCATGACATGTCACCCTCACTCAGCTATGGGGCATGGATACATTATCGTAGCCATGGATTATTTCATGAAATGGGTCGAGGTGATGCCTACTTTCAACAATACTGGGAAAACTGAAGCCCTTTTCATATTTAATCATATTATTACTCGATTCAGGATCCCACAAGCTATCGTTACTGATCACGGTAACCATTTTCAAAAATTTATGATGTCTGAACTTACTGACAAGTTGGGTCTTCGGCTTCGGCATGAAAACTCAACCCCCTACTATCAATAGGCCAATGACCAAGTTGAAGCAATAAATAAAATTCTTATCACAATGCTTTGTCGGATAATAGGAATCCATAAGACCAGCTGGCCATATGTGAAGTCTACTACATGATTTACCCCATTTCAACTAGTCTACGGCATTGGAGTCCTTCTCCTGATTGAATGTGAAATACCATCTTTGAAGCTAGCCACTGAACTTCTCCCAAACACCTCTGTCGAAGAGGAGTGTCTATTGTATCTTATGCAATTAGATGAGACCTTTCGTGATGACACCCTAGTTATTGAAACCCAGAAGAAACACGGAAAATCCCAATATGACAAGCATGTCAAGCCATATGTTTTCTCTAAGAGAGATCTATTTCTCCTCTATGAACAAGATCGTGATCTCCTAGGAGCCAAAAAAATTGAAGCTATGTGGCATGGTCCATATATCGTCAAATGAATGTTAGAGAAGGGAGCTTATGAGTTAGTAGATTATGATGGCATTCCTTTGAGTGAACCTATAAATGAGATTTACTTGAATAAGTACTATGCTTAGACTATCTCTGCATGAGTGCTTGTACTTTTACTGTACCATACTCTTGTGTGTTACTTTTGTGTGTCTTTCATTATTTGGTTTCTACCATCAACTGTTTACCTTGCGTTGTGCTTGGTTTCTAAATGTTGACATTTTCTCTACCCTATATTGGCTTCCCCGATGGTGCTAGCCATAGTACTCAGAACCTAGCTTCTACTGCTTGGGCAATCTATGCACCCACAAACGAACTTATCAATTTACAAGGTGTTTTCCTTGGTCATGAAACCAATAATATTGCATAATATAGAGCAGACATTGAATTATTGACCGATTCTATCTCACTTGGGATTCGTCACTTCATTGTATGACTTGATTTGCAACTAGTAGTGCTCCAGTTAAGTAATGTCTACACTATCCTAAATCCTACTTTGTTACGGGTATATCTACGAATTCACCTCTTGGAATGTTATTTTGATTATATTGAATATCAACACATTCCTAGATGTTTAAATACATTAAATGATGCTCTAGATAATTATGTGTTAGACAGACATTTGAGACATTTATAAATCCAATCAAACATTACACATTGTATATAAAAGCAGAGTAAGCCGGTAGAAGCCTCATGTATATATAATGAAAATGTTTTACAAAAAGTGTTTTCCATCCAAGCACCAAAATATCAAAATATAGAGCCCATGGCTCCTACAAAATAGCATCACAGATGCCGCTCGAAATGGCATCATGGATACCGCTCATGATAGCACACTATTTCCCGTGCTACCTTGCTAAGTAACCGACTAAGTGAGTTGGACATGCCTATAGTATGGCATTGATAATGCCTCGGGACCTCCTCAATTGACATATCGAGAATTCCTGCCATCAAGCCTTCTAAGTTCTGTTCCATCACCTCATATTCGTCGGCATCCCCCCTTGCTACCGCATGTGCCTCTCCTCGCCTCTAAATCAAAGATGTTCTCGGAAGTCGATGTGGCCCTACATCTGAATAGTCAAAAGTATCTGATTAGTCTTTAGATCAAAAACACAAAAAACATCTAATATCCTAAAAATCACAAAACACTATAAAGAACAAAATGTCTTTCTTACCTAGATCTCCCCACTGAAATCCCTCAGGGAAAGCCAAGTCGAGATCACCCTGAAAGTCTAGGCCGACATATTCTTAATCATCAATCATCAAAATTTGTGGCCTTAACTAGAAAAAAAAATGCATCATTGATGTTTGTACTTGATAATAGGGCCCGCCACGTGCCTAGCCATAAGGTCACACCACCATTTCATTCTCGGGTATTGTGGGGCTGGTATTCCCCACTCTACCTGTAGCCGCAAATGAGGGACTCTTTCTAAGAAGAAAGATACCAAAATGGACCCATACCCAAGCTGCTTTAGGTCTCCTCTCTTTCTTTTAGTGAGTTGTGTCTTCATACTGCAGAGCACACTGTCACACCAATTGAATAATTCAGGTTCCATACATTCAATGACATATTGAAAGTAACTCTGAAGTGCCATGTGTGACGATGCGCTTCCTTTCATCTGTGCAATGGTAAAGAGGACGGTTCTGAGAGTCAGATCTTGCACACCTTGGATAACCACTTTACCTTTGCACCTTTCGGCATCAGGTTCACAGTGCCGACGAATATACTCGCTCATCGGAAAGCCAAGACCTCGACCCCCTGTCAAAGTACTTGTTTAACGCACTTATCCAGTCAATTATTTCTTCCAAATTCAAATTACCTTCATACATTGGGACTTCTATTTTTTCTCTGGTTCCCATCTTGACAACAACTGTTAGCAGTCGCTCCTATGTTTCTTGTTCTCTTGCAAATTCTTCTGTTTCTACATCTTCATTTTCAAATTCACTGACGTCACCAACATCATGTGATATTCTCTATGATGTCTCCATGGATTCCAACCTTGCATTAAGTTGTCTCATTTCCTCTCCCATGGCTGCATTGACCACTGGTATCTCTCTGTGTCTTCTTGGCGACATGCTTCTAAATTTTATTTCACACAGATCTTAATTTGGGATATGACACCACTTGATGAAAACCCCTACCACCTCCTGGGGCTCTCACAACCTCCCAATATGGGATCATTCATAGTAGGGAGTTGAATTAGCTCTCGATCTCCTGTTGAACCCTCAAAATACCTTCCACGTGCCTTTTCTCATTTGGCTGCATGAAAATTTGGATTCACGAGGGTATTTTTACTTCAACAAAGTCTTTTAAGTGACCCCGAGCCAAAACCGTGGGATAAATATCAACTTAGCAGGGAATTCAGGGCTTCAGAAGTTCCAAAGACAACACACAATGTTTCTCCCAAACACCGAACCCGTGATCATTCAATCAAGGGAATGGATTGATGGTTTTCATTACGTGCCACAAATCGATGGTACACAGGAACTCCAAAGCTTCAGGATTTTGGAGTTATGTCTGCTCTGAATTGAAATACCTCCTAATGCTAAATTGCCAAAGGCTGGATCTTCTATCCACGTGTCCCTCCGAGATATACTCCAACCTTTCTTGACTCCAAACTCTTTACACCTCCATTTCCCCAGACTACTGAACTTCTGAACCCCCAACAATATGTTGATACATGGCCAAGACGCTAACGACTAGGATCTACTCAGAGCTTCGATGATTTGGGATATTTTCACACTTCTGCAACACTTCCAAATTGCTGGATAGATGGACCTTCATATAATTGCTTATATGTGGACATGTGTCCCTTGACTATCAATGACCCAGATTAACTTCGGGCTCTGGGACTTTAGGAGTTTTTTTTCTCCACAATGAACACATGAAAAAATAAAACTCACGAAGTTTGAAGGGCTTCAAGGGTTAACATCCATGCACCTTATGCAAATATGATGGTGATGAAAGATCTTAGCTCCTCCTGAACGGATGTCATCCACTCAACCTTGAAAATGAAAAAGGATTCTTCCTCCAAAGGATTCTATTCAGTATTCTTCTCGATATTTTTCATTCAAAGTGATTCGAATGCCCGATGCACACCTTGCACTTCTGTGAAACTTGAATATTTTTTTTTTTTTTTTTTTGAAAAATCCTCCTACGCACTCCTTGCGCTCGTCTTCCTTGAGAATTTTTCAACACTTGACTAAGTGTTGGATCTGTGCATGCCTTTCATGGTTCTCCTCAATATTTTATACTCCACTAAGTATTCATGCACTCCTTGCCCTCACTCTTCAAAGTTTCATGCTATCTCTCCTAAGTAGATGAGTCTGAAAATGACTCTACTGTCACACTCCTTGTGTGGCACTGTGCACTCCTTTCACTAGGGTTTCAGAAGAGAAACAATTGAAACTTGTAGAACATCAAAGGTTCATTCATTCAACTATTAAATGCACACACAAGCATAAAAACACAAAAAGAAAATAACACAACATTACCCAATTAACTCGTAGATAAGAAAATTCAAGCATTTGAAGCATGGGTGATTTTAAGAACCCCCCCCTAAATTTATATGTATAATAATTGGGAAAATCCCCATGATACATAGAAAAAATTGAAGGCTATTTTATCAATAATAGAATATTTATATATAATTTTTTAGCGAATCTTTTACTCAGTTATATAATCTTGTAAAATATTGG
>JZKD02S0333867.1:9153-19283 GCA_000966675.3 Picea glauca
TTGTTGTCCAATGCTCCTTCCCTAGTTTTGACATATACTTGCTCAAAACTCCCACTGCATGTGCAATGTCTAGTCTAGTACAAACCATTGCATACATAAAAAATCCAACCACACTTGCATATGGAACACGAGATATGTCATCCTCCTTTTCATGTGTCTTGGGACACTGATCCGCATATAACTTTACACCTACAGGAATGGGGACCTTGACCAGTTTACATTCCTGGATATTAAACCTTTGCAATATTTTCTTGACATGATTTTTGTTATTTAACCAAAGTTTATTTTTTTCCAGTCTCTTTTAATTTCCATGCCCAAAATGAAATTTGCAACACCAAGATCTCTCATGTCAAATTTAGAGGATAATTTAGAGAATTGAGTTTTCACATCATGGATAATCTCCTTGTTGTTTCCTATTAGCAACATGTCATCCAAATACAAGACCAAATAATTCAAATGGTCACCAATGAATTTGAAATACACATAGTGATCCTCTTTGCTTCTTGTGAAGCCTAGTCCCAACATATAAGTATCAAATTTTTGATACCACATCCTTGGTAATTGTTTTAAACCATTCATGGACTTTTTCAGCATGCATACTATCTCCTTCTTTCCCTTCACAACAAATCCTTTTGGTTCCTTCATGTAGATTTATTCTTCTAGATCCCCATGTAGGAATGTTGTCTTCACATCCATCTGTTCTACTTCAAAATCAAACACAAAAGCAACACATAATAGAAATCTAATAGAGCTTAACTTGGCAACAAGAGAAACAGTGTCACCAAAATCAATTCCCTCAACTTGGGAATAACCATTTTCTACTAACCAAGATTTGTATTTCTCCACTTTGCCTTCTGCATTCAGCTTCTTTTTAAATACTCATTTGCTTCCAATGGCATTTCTTCCAGTCGGCAAATCCACTAGATCTCAAGCCTCATTCTTATCCAAGGCTTCCATTTCTTCAACCATGGCCTTTTTCCATATTTTTCCATCCTTTGAATCCATTTCCTCCCTAACAGTTCTAGGATCATCATCAGTAATAGATAAAGAAAAATTTGAACGAAAATCAGGTGGAGTATACCTTTCCAGTAGCCTTTTTTTCCCGAACCAATCTCCTCAATACTGGAGTATGAGGATCATCTTCTTCTGATTCGTGTTTTTCTGTAGAGTATGATTCATCATCATTTAACTCAAATTATTTAATATCTAGTTCTTCCTTACTTGGTAAGACTTCTTATTTGACAACATCTTTCATTTATTTAAATACCACATCTCGAATATACACAACTTTCTTAGTTTCTGGGTTCTAAAGCTTATAACCTTTGAGACCATCTTTATACCCAATAAAGATATAATTTTCATCCTTCTTATCTAGCTTACTCATGTTTTCCTTTGGAACCCATGAAGTCGAGTCCCAACATATAAGTATCAATTTTTTGATACCACATCCTTGGTAATTGTTTTAAACCATTCATGGACTTTTTCAGCGTGCATACTATCTCCTTCTTTCCCTTCACAAACAATCCTTTTGGTTCCTTCATGTAGATTTATTCTTCTATATCCCCATGTAGGAATGTTGTCTTCACATCCATCTGTTCTACTTCAAAATCAAACACAAAAGCAACACATAATAGAAATCTAATAGAGGTTAACTTGGCAACAAGAGAAACAGTCTCACCAAAATCAATTCCCTCAACCTGGGAATAACCCTTTTCTACTAACCAAGATTTGTATTTATCCACTTTGCCTTCTGCATTCAGCTTCTTTTTAAATACCCATTTGCTTCCAATGGCATTTCTTCCAGTCGGCAAATCCACTAGATCTCAAGCCTCATTCTTATCCAAGGCTTCCATTTCTTCAACCATGGCATTTTTCCATATTTTTCCATCCTTTGAATCCATTTCCTCCCTAACAGTTCTAGGATCATCATCAGTAATAGATAAAGAAAAATTTGAATGAAAATCAGGTGGAGTATACCTTTCCAGTAGCCTTTTTTTCCTGAACCAATCTCCTCAATACTGGAGTATGAGGATCTTCTTCTTCTGATTCGTGTTTTTTTGTAGAGTATGATTCATCATCCTTTAACTCAAATTATTTAATCTCTAGTTCTTCCTTACTTGGTAAGACTTCCTATTTGACAACATCTTTCATTTATTTAAATACCACATCTCGAATATACACAACTTTCTTAGTTTCTGGGTTCTAAAGCTTATAACCTTTGAGACCATCTTTATACCCAATAAAGATATAATTTTCATCCTTCTTATCTAGCTTACTCATGTTTTCCTTTGGAACATGAACATAGGCCTCACAGCCAAATACCTTGAGATGCGTGAGAGAGGGTTGCTTGCTAGTCCATACCTTGAGTGGATTCTTGTCATCCAATGCTAATGAGGGTGATCGATTGACTAGGTAACATACAATACCCACTACCTCTGCCCATAATTTTTTCCCTAACTCAGCACCACTGAGCATCCACCTTTCTTTTTCCATCAGCATCATATTCATCCTTTCTGCAACTCCATTCTTCTAAGGTGTATAAGGAGTATACTTCTGCCTTTCTATACCTCATTTCTTACAGAATTATTCAAATTCATTCCCCTGGAACTCTCCACCATTATCCGTCCTCAACACCTTAATTATTTTCTTTGTTTGATTCTCAACAAGAGCCTTAAAGTATTTAAACTTGTCAAAGACTTAAGATTTCTTCCATATATCCAGGTATTCCTCGAGAAGTCATCTATAAATGAGACATAGTACATAGAATTTTCCAATGATGGAATCGACATAGGTCCAAACACATCACTATGCATTAGCTGTAAAATTCTTTCTGCCCTCATTGCACCAGAGGGGAATCTTACCCAATTATGCTTCCCATATACACAATGTTCACAGAAATTAAAATCTAGAGAGAAGTTATACATACCTTCAACCATACCTTTACCATGTAGTAGTTGAAGAACCTTCTCTCTGATATGCCACACCATAACCTTTTCTCTCGAGACTATAGGATTTGTATCTTCTTCGGCTCCAATATTAGGAAGAATGGAACTATTACACCCATCACTAATAGTGCTTCATTGCAGCTTATACAGAGTTCCAATCCGAACTCCCTTTAGAAACACCATTGCTCCTCGAACCATCCTGCAGGTTTCTTTTTCAAATATTGTTTTTACCCCTACATTGTCCTTTTTTCTTACAGAAAACAAATTTCTGGTCAATCCCAGGATGTGCAGAAAACCAGGCAGTGTTCTAATCCTTCCATCTATGAGAGTCAACTTGAATATTCCTCGTCCTATGATTTTGGTTGTCGAGTCATCACCTAGGAAAACATTAACTCCATCATACGTTTCATATTCACAGAACCACTCCCTGTGGGGAGTCATATGAAATGATGCACCTCATTCAACCACCCATGCCTCATGATCTGCATGTGTTCTTGAAGAAGCCAATTACACATCCCCTCCTTCTTCCTTGGAGGTATTTTCTTCTATAGAGGGAGAACCTTTAGATCCTTTCACTTTCTCAAGGTTTTTGGATCTACATTGCTTCTTGAAGTTCCCTTCTTTTCCACATCTCCAACATACCTTTACAAAATTTCTGGGAGATTTATATCTACTCTTAGATTTATATCTCCCACTTGAGGACTTAGATCTATTTCTTTTCTGGGAGCGTCCTCTTGAAAATAATGCATCTGTGCTCCACCCTTCCATGTTCTTACATCTCATCTCCTCCGACAACAAGGAAGATACCAAATCATCAAAACTGAAGGTAGTTGTATTACTACCTATGGCCATAACCAGACTATCCCATGAGTCTAGTAAAGAGCACAGAAACTGATACACTTATCTTCATTTGAAATTTTAATCTCAACGGATAATAACTAACTTACCACAATATTGAAAGCATTCAGATGCTCTGTCACAGAGCCTCCATCTCTCATCCTCAGGTTATATAGCTTCTTCCGCAGGAACAATTTATTTACCAGGGACTTAGACTGATACAAGTTCCCCAAATTATTCCATAGCTCCTTGGTTGTAGCTTCCCCTGACACATTCAGTAATATTGAATTTGAGAGACACAATTGGATTGTGCTCTTCTCCTTCCGATCCAAATTTTTCCAGTCATCTGTTGGCATTTATGTAGGTGCAGTACCTAGATCCACCGCAATCCATTGATCTCTGTCTACCAACAGATCTTCCATCTTGAGCTTCCACAACTCAAAACTTTTCCCATCAAAATTATCTATATCTATTTTGGAATTTCTCACCATTTCTTTTCACTTGAAGAATCAATATCATATATCTCCCACTGTAACAAGTCTTATCATAGTCCCGAGCCAAACCCCTGACCACAAAGGCATCCCCCTGAAGCCAATAATTGGTTTAATACCAAATGTAGACTTTGACCTTGTACAATTATTTATTGAAAATATATTTTCAATAAAAGAACAAAAAAGATACAATGGAAAATACACACATTACACAAAAAAAATTCCCTTGGAAACCCAAACTAGGAAAACCATCATCTTCTATATTCATCTCATCATACATTGTTTACAATAAAATATACATATAGGATCTCATATCATCCAAAACCCTAATCGAATAACTTGGATTAGTCAACAACCCTAATTCCTTAACTGGAAATATAAAACCATGTGCTGAAAACCACCCAAAAACAGATGCAAAAAACTGTCAATTTTTTTGGGGGCTCTTGCCCCCTTGTGACCCCCCTCTTACCCCCCTACTCATCTGGTGCAACATAGACACTAATTCTAGCCATGCAAATAATATAAAACATACCCAACATTACTTATATGTGACAACATACAAGAATTAACCCATGTCAAACATACATAAATAATCACACAATATACAAGACACGTACTTAAAGACACTTATCTTTCAGAAAAGTCACCAATTAAGTGCTTGAATCGGACATTCCTCCCATTCATATAATTTTTTGCTCATAATGCTTCAACAACAAGTCACCCCCGAGCTGGGGTTCAAACTCCACCAAGACAAAAGACTTCTAGTGATAGGCTAAGGTCCGACTCTCAACAAAATTTCTTAGTTCTAGGTGCTCGCTACTACATCTAGCCCACAGTCCCTCATTCCCACATGTCACACACGAGGAAGCATTCCCCTTATATTCTCACCAGTCCCTCAGTTGCACCACTTCCCTTCCAAGGTTACCAACATCAGGTCAAACATGAAGTCTCCAAGCCCTGCGACTAGTGCCCAACGCACCAGGAAACAATTCTCAACAAAACTCTGACATGGGACTATGCTCATGAGCCTGACAACCTGTTTCCTAAAAAACCAATCGCTCACCCAGATAGATTTCTCATGGGCCTAAATACCCACCTCTTCAACAACCAAAAACATTGGTTACATCCCCAAAACTCCTTATAAGATTATTTGTGCAGATAAGGTAATAATCATATTTTCCATACAGTCTAACCCCTTCCTGCTCACGAGAGCTTGTCACATGAAAATCCTTTTCTGAATCATCATAATCCCAAAAATACACTAAAGACAACAATATATATTGCATGCCTTTGACTTGACACTTGTCACATTTAGAAGTAGCTTTAAGCCACTTGGTGACCCATTCCCTACCCTCGTGAACTTAGGATAAAATAATTATCTACATTACACTTTTTGGAAATAATTTTAAAATATTCCCCCATTTTCCCTTTTTCGGTGAAGTTCATCCCCTTGTCTTTTTTGAATCACTCTACGCGCAACGATGCAATATTATATTAATAACCATGATTATATTTACATGGATCGGTGCACTGGCCTATCTACATCCCGACTCACCAGCCTCATACTCACACAGGCTCTCTGGCCTCAATACACACACACACATATATATCTACTCTTTGCACTTCTAGGTCATTACCGCGCACTCACCCAAGTGCGCGCAACATGGTTCAATGTGCATACTTACCTAGGGGTGCACAAAACTATAACATGTGAAGCCCTTCTCTTGATAACAACTCTCCATGCACTTACCCAAGTGTGCGCAACACCAAAACCAGGTGTCAACATCTCACTAGCCTATATATACATTATTTTAACAATTAGTACCAATGGCTCACCAGCCTATATGTACAATAACAAAGAGTATGGGTAAGGGACATTACATTCCCCTCCCCATTATTCACTGTCCTTAGTGCATCATATACACATGTACATACAAAATTTACAAAAAATTTCAAACAAATGAGAATACTCTACTCGCATAGCATCCTCACGCTCCCAAGTTGCATCCTTGAGACTGTACCAGGTCCATTGGACCTTTACCAACTCCATGAATCGATTTCGGAGTTGCTTTATTTTTCGATCCAATATGAAAACCAATGTCACATGAAATCCTCCTTTTGGGTCCACCTAAATCACATTCCAAACAATAATATGATTAGAATCAGGTACGTACTTCTTAAGAAATGACACATGGAAAACATTATGAATACACAAGGATGTAGGCAATGTAATAATATATGAGACATGACCAATCCTTTCAAGGATTTCAAATGGCCCACAATACCGTGTTGCTAACTTAGAACACTTTCCCAACTTCAAGGAACTGCGCCTAGATTTTACTTTCAAGAATACGTGGTCCCTCACTTTAAACTCTCTATGGGTTCTGCATTTAACTACGCATTTTTTTCTACATGTCTTGGGCATATTTTAAATTCTGCCTGATCTTTTCCATTTTCTATTCCATTTCCCGGAGCACATCTGGCCCAAATACTGCGCGGTCTGTTGGGTTGTACTAACTCACTCGCATGTTGCGCTTTCTACCATAAAGTGCTTCAAATGGGCTCATCTTTAAAAATGTTTGATACCCATTGTTGTAAGCAAACTCTATCGAGTGAAGGTAGTCTTCCCATTTTGATGGCTTATCCATCATATACATCGTGAGCATATCTTCAATCACCCAATCTACCCTCTCTATTTGTCCATTTTTCTTAGGGTTATATGTTGTGCTAAATCTCAAACTTGTTCCAAATCATTTGAATATCCCTTTCCAAAATTTCTAAGTGAACTTGAAATCTCTATCAGACACAATTTTCTTAGGTATACCATGCAACTTAGCAATTTCTCGCATGTATATATCAACAATGTCGGCTACCTTGTGCGTTGATTTTACTAGAATAAAATGGGCAGCTTTAGTAATCTTGTCCACCACCACCATAATAGAATCATGTTTCTTAATAGTTCTAGGAATCTTAGTTAAGGAAACTTAGTTATAAAATCCATCTTTATAACTTCCCACTTTCACTCAGGAATGGGAAAAGGTTGTAGAAAACCAGTTGGATGTTTGTGCTCAACCCTAACCTTCTGACATTCGAGGCATCTAGCAATAAAATCAACAACTTCCTTTTTCATGATACCTGGCCAATAGTATTGCTTCTTGACAGTGAAAATTGTCTTTTGGTAACCTAGGTGTCCCGCATAAGGAATCTTATGCATCTCTAACAATATCATGATTTTCAACTCCTGATCATTTGGCACATAGATTCTACGTCTATACATGAGGATCCCATAAAGCTGAACTCTAACCACTTGTTTTTTCTAGTATTTAAAATTGGATGTCGAAACGAATACTTCAGACCACAATGGTATGTTCTCATCTCAAATATTTTACCCATGAGATAATGCCACCACATCTTCAAGGCATGCACTATAGCTTCCAATTCTAAATCATGAGTAGCATAGAGTATTTCATGTTCTTTCAACTTCCTTGATTCGTAGCACACCACATGCCCATTCTGACTTGGGACTCCACCGAGTCCTTCCTTGCATGCATCCATGCACACAACGAATTCTGCATATGTATTAACAAATCTTAAAATTGGTGCACTTGTTAACAAGTTCTTCAAGTGCTAAAAATTCCTTGTGCAATCAGGAGTCCATTCAAATCATGCACCTTTCTTCTACAGGGATGTGATTATATGCACAATCTTTGAGAATCCTTCAATAAACCTTTTGTATACCCTACTAGTCCCATAAAGGACCTTACCTCTACAACATTTCTTGGTGTTGGCCATTCCTAAATGGATTTTATCTTCACTGGGTCCACAATTGTTCCTTCCTCTGAAATGATATGACCCAAGTAATTAATTTTTCCTTGATAAAAATGAACGCTTTCTCAACTTTGCATAAAGTTGATGCTTCCTTAATACTTATAACACCATCCTCAAGTGTTTCTCATGTTCTTCCTCGGAATTTAAGTAAATAAGAATGTCATCCAAGAATAAGACAATGAACTTATCCAAGTAATCTATGAAAACTCTATTCATTTAACACATGAAGACAACTGATGCATTCGACAACCAAAATGGCACCATTGTAAACTCATAATGACCATACTTTGTTCTAAAGGTCGTCTTGATAATGTCTTCTTCTTTAATTCTCACCTGGTGATATCCAAAACTGAGATTTGTCTTGGAAAATATCTGCACGCCTCTCAATTGATCAAACAGATCATATATCCTTGGAAAAGGATACTTGTTCTTCATTGTTACCTTGTTTAACTACCTGAAGTCGATACAAAGTCTCAATGTACCATCCTTCTTCTTCATGAAAAAAATCTTTGAGAATCCTTCAATAAACCTTTTATATACCCTGCTAGTCCCATAAAGGACCTTACCTCTACAACATTTTTTGGTGTTGTCCATTCCTTAATGGATTTTATCTTCACTGGGTCCACAATTGTTCCTTCCTCTGAAATGATATGACCCAAGTAATTAATTTTTCCTTGATAAAAATGAACACTTGCTCAACTTTGCATAAAGTTGATGCTCCCTTAATCCCTGCAACACCATCCTCAAGTGTTGCTCGTGTTCTTCCTCGAACTTTGAGTAAATAAGAATGTCGTCCAAGAATAAGACAACGAACTTATCCAAGTAATCTATGAAAACTCTATTCATTTACACATTAAGACAGTCGGTGCATTCGACAACCCAAATGGCACCATTGTAAACTCGTAATGACAATACCTTGTTCTAAAGGCAGTCTTGATAACATATTCTTCTTTAATTCTCACCTGGTGATATCCAAAACTGAGATTTGTCTTGGAAAATATTTGAACGCCTCTCAGTTGATCAAACAGATCATATATCCTTGAAAAAGGATACTTATTCTTCATTGTTACCTTGTTTAACTACCTGAAGTTGATACAAAGTCTCAACTACGACCATCCTTCTTCTTCATGAAAAAAATGGGCACACCCCAAGGTGACACACTTGGGTGTATATACCTCTTCTTTAGAATCTCTTCAAGTTGTATCTGCAACTCTTTCAACTATGGCATACTCATCCTATAAGGAGTCTTGGATACAGGTGTTGCTCCCAACATCGTATTTATAGAGAAGTCGATATCTCTTTTCGGTGGAAATCTTGGAATATCTTTAAGGACATCCTTGAATTACTTTAGTACTGTGCAGTCTTCCGCACTTAGAACTTTATCCTTAGGTTCCTCTTCCATGTGCGTTGTGAATACTTGACATCCTTTCCCATAACTTTTCTTCAATTGCAAGGTTGAAACCTCTATGATAGTCACAACTCTTGGAATTCATTGAACTGATCTCAAATTTCCTTCCTCATCAAAACAAGTGAATGCATTATTGTAACAATCCAAGACAACATGGTGCTCATTCAACTAATCCATACCAATGAGGTAATTGTACGAGCCCAAAGGTATAATATTCAAACCAACCTTTGTGTGCAGTCCATTCATCTACATTGAACATGTCTTAACCATCTCATTAATTTTCCTTTTTTCTCTTGTAGCTAACCGCACCAACCATGGTTTTCCAACCTTGATTCTTGGCAAATGGAATCTTTCCATCATCTTAGGATCTATATAACTATGAATAGCTCCTAAGTCAATTAAAATAGAAATGGGTTGGTCATTAATTTTACCTTCCACCTCGATCATGTGTTACTGAAACTCAGACTACTTGTTATCCAGCGCGACGTAAATCCTTGGTACATTTCTACCCATGTCCTCCACTGTCGAAACTTGATTTACACTGTGCCCAATCCTCACTTTATCACCTCTTTTAGGGCAATCTCTATGCATATGATTTCCACCACAACCCTAACATTTCAT
>JZKD02S0333878.1:8061-19281 GCA_000966675.3 Picea glauca
TTTCTGGGTTACTTTACATTTTTATGCAAGCATGTTTGGATCTAATTTATCTATCTAAATCATCAGTTATTTCATGCATGCAAGTGATAGCTTAGATCTGATTTCTGTTTTAAATCTTTCCTATCTTAAGAATCCAGATCTAGTGTAGGAAAATAGTCCCTTTGCTCAAATAATTTTGTGAAATTTTTAGAGGGATAAAAGCTAATATTTTCCAAGTGTTTTAATTGTTCAAATCTAGCATCTAAGTGCCTTAAACTTGTTGTTTTAGAACAACCACAAAAGACCCTAAGGAAACAATCTTTCTAGCTTGAGTTTCTTAAATCCCTTTTGCAAATTTTTGTAGAATTTAACTTAGAATTTTGTTTAGATTTTCACTAATAATCAAAGACACTCTTAAAGTGTTTTTGGATATCTTTTGTACTCTTTTGTTTGCTGTTTTGTGCAGGTCATTGAATAAACAAGGGGAGATTCTGCCAGAATTTAGCTGATTAGGAGCATTTAGGACTTCCAGAAGCACCCTATACCTTCCTAAGGAATTTTGTAACTTGTAAAACCTTGATTCATTGTTATAAGGATCCTAATCCCCATTTGAAAAATATCCTTTCTTTCATTCAGTTTTATTTCCTTTTGCTTAAATTTCAAACTATCTCACATTAAGCAATAAAGTTGAATAATCCTCACATAGATTAGATTTCAATTTGAAAAGTAACACTTAATTGCTAGATTAGTTTTACTTCTTGCAATTTCAAGTTGGCAAATAAACCATCCCCTTAGCTCCTCGAAAGAGGCCTGGTCAGTGTGGATTAGTAATTAGTCTCGCATTTCAATTTCAGTTATTTATTTCCTTGTTTAAAATAAACAAATTCCCCTCATCTCTCAGTGCGGTTCCTGACCCTTCCAGTTGCGAACTAGTCTCGATCTGCTGGAAGTAAGTTTCATACAGGCTATGTTGGTCAGTGGTTGATAGATTAATTAGGAAAATCTCTAAAGCAGTTAGCTTAATGCGCAGGAAAACACCTTAAAGTGACCTGCGAAGTAAGGCAGGCCCTCTCGGGACTTGGCTTCCCACCCGTTTTGGACATCCAACTCTTTGAGTGAGTTTACTGGTGAGACCATTGGGTTTCGGTAAACTCTCCGCAAGTTTCCAAACAAAGAGCTAACCTCCAAGGAGGCCCAAACCATTTCATTAACTCAACATCAATTTATCCTAATAAAACACACGAACTACATTGCCCACGATTCACTTTAAGGCACTTATCTCATTGTTTACACTCAGTAAAGCCACAGGCTTCATCTTTCATTTTTGTTGTCTATTGGAAGCAATTTTAAATTTACTTGCATATAACAAACATACCTGAGTATCCTTTTATGCAAGTATATGCTTGATGTTATATCGTGGATAAATGATTGGTTTATGTGTATTTCAATTTATGGTTGATTGTTGAGTGAATAATAAACTCCTAGACTTAATTTCTTATACTTAGCTTAGTTTAAGCCTTAGTATTTTTGTTAGGGACTATCCCCCTTGGCTTCGCTAGGAGTTGGCCTAGACGGAGGAGTTGAGGATTAGGTGACAACACCTTAACTCTCACTTTCCCCCAAGGACACACCGAGTGGATTGAAAATTTCTTCCACGTCTCCCAGGTGTGTATAAGGCGGCAACAGGTACCATTGCCATTCTCTATGTTTACCAGTCGAAGATTCTCTATGAGTTCCTGGAATTTTACGCTGTCCTGCTCCAGGCACTTTCCCCCCCCTCTTTTCTCCTCTAGTGTGAGAATCATGTTGAAATCGCCCCCGATGATCCATCGCTGTTCTCAGCTAGAGAGCCTAGGTAAGCCAGGTTTTGAAGAAAGAGGTCTTTGTCTTGGCTCTTCTGCGGACCATTTTTGACATTTTTACTTAGCCAAATTAAAGCAATTAATTGTTGACTCTAGACTGACTTGGACTCCTCATGGACAAAGACCTAGCAAAACTTGTCCAAATGAGATGAAACTTGGTCCAACGGTGTAGGGGGTCTCTTGCGATTTGTTTTGAGTACTCATACCCCTATCAAAATCCCCTAGGACCAAATTTTTACATTTTTACATCAAATTTAATTAAAATTACCATTAAATGGCTAATTTTAATAAATTAAAAAAAACTATTAAAACTCGACGGAATTCCACAAGACTCTATAAGATGTCTAGCATGGTCATTTACAACATTCCTAGACCTTATTCACCCCTTGGGCTCGATCATTAGAACGCCTTTCACCACTTTGGAGAATTATTGTGAGTGAAAAACTCAAGGGTAATTAAAAATTACTTGAAGATAAAAAACACTCAATGAAAGGACTTCCCTAATGATAAAGTCCTAGGCAACCAACTAAAATATGACTCATGCTGACCTATTACATTATTATCCCACGCAAGGGAGTGGACATTCCGATTACAAAAAGACGTGTTGGGGGCAAAAATTGTCTTGTAGAACCAGAAGTCTTCAAAACAAAATTGAACCCCAAGGTACACAACTTCATGGTACATGGAGTTGACCCCTAGTTGAAATAGGTGGTCAACAGGGACTACCCCCCTTGGCTTCGCTAGGAGTTGACCTAGACGGAGGAGTTGAGGATTAGGTGATAACACCTTGACTCAAAACTTTCCCCCAAGGACACACCAAGTGGATTGAAGATTTCTTCCATGTTACCCATGTGTGTATAAAGGCGGCAACATTTACTAGTGGAACACATGCAAATTGTTTGTAGAAAGTTATCAATCAGCTTGTAGAATAAGAAAACATATGAATGCAAAGTATTTGACACAATCCCACAAAGAGAACAACACCATTGGACATCAAATATAATATCCTAGCCTATTAAGCATTGGGGATATTACAAGATGTAAAAGGACAATAGTGCAATGGAATCAGTCTGCGATCATCAACACAATTATTTTAGTGTTTTAGGAATGTATTTAGATTTATATCATCATTATCTTCATGTTATTAGTATTTTTTGTGCCTTTTGTGGGTCCCATGCACCTTATTGACACTTGCATGGGCCCATAATGCACCTTTATTGCTTTGAAATGCATTAGAAATGCCTTGAAATGTTTTGGGGGAATTTCTAAATTGTGAAGTAGCCCCAAAATGTTTTAGGGTGTTTCCATGCGTTTTGAAATGCATTTTCAACCCTCCTTTGGGGGGTGTTTCCTGCAGCTTAGATTCTATGCCTCACCTAACTTGGCTCAACTTGGCACTAGATGGATGAACATTTGATAAACGACATTGACAATAGACACTTGATCAAGCTCGGAGTTCAACACACAACTGGGGCAAACGAAAGTGCATGACATCTGTAAACAATGAATTGTAACCATCTATAACTGTCTTGATTTGTATAAATTTCCTTTGTAAGATAATGTACAATTTTGACTCAATTTCACTAGCTTTGTGTCTGGCTACTCTTTTATTCCTTGAGAATTTGTACACGTTTCTCAAGTTGGAGATGCCTTTTTATGTTGATATTTGATATTGTCCATGTTCAGTCACCTCAGAGTTCCCAGTTGGACTTTAGTTTATAGATCATCTCTAAATTTGTGTTGGTATTTCCATTATAGCCAAGTTTGTACTTCATTCTTTGATAAATTCAAGTGTACAGTAAAGGTAGGACAAACCCTCGTGTACTGGTCTATTGAAAATATGATTGTTTTCCATTGTGTCGTGTCCTTCACGTGCTTGCACATTCACTTCATAGCCTTGAATTGCCTAGAATGTTCTAGATTGTCCATGTGCTAGGCATTAGCACAATCATTCTTGGCACATGGTTTATTACAAAAATGTTGCTACATGTGTGATCAAATATTTGCATGTTGACCAACTAATCAAGCCTTAAGGTAAGCTTTGAAGGTCAAGCAATATGGAAGGAATTATTTTTATCATGGTGCCTGTTATAGCACAAGTTGTAGGTTGGGAAAAGCCCGACCCAACTACAAAGCAAGTGCTACAACTTGAGAATCCTACACCCATTGTCACCTCAATGTAGGTCCCACACTTCAAGGGTGACTAGGTCACTCTAGGGAGGCGATCCCGGTGACCCTAGGGGGATTGAGATGGAGATGGAGATGGATGGAAGTGAAGTCCCTATAGGTCAAGTCTAAGTGGAGTGAAAGGTGGAAAGAGATGCCTTGTAAGTCAAGTAGTTGTTGCCCCACATGTATAATACTTATCTAGATGATTGTACCTGGCCGAGACACAAGAAAAGACACTTTGCAATAATATATGTTAGTTGGATCAGAAATTTAAGCTTGTTGTCCCTAATTTGCAGCAATAGATAACAATATATATCAGCAAGAAAATGGTACTATAAGTTGCTCAATAAATGCTAAAGATCAAGTAGAAAATGCAAGAGAAAGACTAGTAAATGACTAGCTAAACTCAAGATGAAAAACCAATACTCTTAACATAAAGGATAAGGCTATTGTAAACACTTGTCTATAGAAAATTATATCAGCCTTATATAAAATTCAATGTATTACAGAAAGAAAATCATCCACTGAAATCTCCTCAAACTTTGCCAAAAAGTACGTTGGACCAAGGAGAATAAGTGTGCAAAGTTATTCAAGTTATCCACTGAAATCTCCTCAAACTTTGAGCAAAATCCAATGGTTGATAAGAGAGTTATTCAAGNTCCTTGGGGGTGTAAGCCCTTTTACTTCCCAAGGCAAGTTTCTCTAGGCTAGGGTTTAGGCTAAGAGGGTGTATGCCCTTATACTTCTCTTAGCAAACCCTTATATAATCAATGAGATGAAGAAAATAAAATGATGAAGGATATGGTGGGGGTGTATGCCCTTATACTTCCCACCTAGCTCGTAGCATAACAATACTTGAACTTGAAACGTGATAGCATAATAGTAGAAAGCCATACCAAGATCAAGAGAAATGCCAAGATAATCCACCACAAGATCTAGAAAGCATCATCCAAGGCTAGCGCTAGACTTCCATCAACCATTCACCAATAGATAACCATAAACAAGTGCACAAGAGATGAAAAGAGCCAAGTGTGGCGTAAATTTCAGACCAAGGCCTCTCACAAGAGGGAGAGTTATTTTTAAAATGAGATCTTATGATCTCTATTTATACTAAAAGTAGCTAACATAGTTTGTCCATAAATTAAGGAGTAAAACAAAAAATTAGGGGTCAACAACCCTAATCTTTCNGAGGGTTGACGAGGTGTCCTATTGGGTAGATCTTGCCCTAGGTCAAGGAGAGTTTCCAAGAGATCCCTCTCTAAGCCATGTAAAGTGAATGAAGTGGTTGGGGTCAAGACTCAATCGGCATAGGGCTCATGACATACAAGGGATCGTAGTGTCTCATTCATGGGTGCCTTTGTAAAGGATGTGCGGTACCTTCGTCCGCAATGCACTTTTTCCAAGCCCATTAATTGCCTTTTATTTTTCTTTCTTCATTTTTTTTCAATATAGCATAAGGAGAGGTTGAAGGTCACTTCCCTAACGTGGTGACCAGGTGGTGGCAATGTCACCCACAAACACCTAATGGAAATGAGAAGGTTGGATCATGATGAGACCCCCTTTCTCTCAGCCATGCAACTGAGAGCCATTGCCCTAGTTTGGTGACCAAATGATGACAATGTCATACCACTAGATATCCATGGACGTGATAGGTCGGCTCATGATGAGACCTCCTATCCTTCAACTAACCTTTTAAGCATTCTTTATTATATCGTGGGTCCCCTTTACTCAAAGATAAGCGTTTCATTGCTTTCTTGGGTGATCCCTGGGAGAAGCATCTGGAAGGTTTATATAAGGCTTTTATCTTTTACCCAACATCAACCCCCGTGAGACTTTAGCCCCTTCTTCCCATAGAATGAGGGGCAGCCCCTTCTTGGGTCAATACACCCTAAAATCCCAAGAGATAAGGAAATGGAGGGGAACAGTGATGGAAAGTGTTAAGTATGGTCGGGAACGGTACGATGGCTCATTAGGGGAGTTCCTAGTAGCAAACCCATCCCCAAGGAAAACCACTTACTAGGGCACAATGTCAACCACCAAGGTGAAGCAGGGCAAAAGGCATAATGTCCAAGCCCATATAATGAAATCTAGAGCAATCTAAGACACAACATAATCAAATGGATTAAATATTGAAATGATGCTCACCATAATACTAACTTGTACCTCATGGAGCAAGGCCCACTGCCTTCCGGAAGCCAGCTGGTGTGGTGGATGCCATCTGCAAAACTGTGATCATCTGTGGTGGTGAGTGGGTTTTCCATCTGTGCAAAAGGGTACTGCTGGTCATGTAGTCTCTCGACACTCCATATCTGCAACCTGAGGGCATCGAGACATAATCTCCTTAGTTATTCACAAAATGGGGATAACAGTGCCTTTTTATTACCTATTTTTACTTATATCGTGTATTAATGATAGGTATGGATGTATGAGTAATGCTACTGATTTATATAATATAGAAGCATATGCTGTTGAGCTTTTCTATTGGTAAACCATAAAGGTCAAGCAGTTGTGACAAAAGAACTTGTCTCCTAAATAGGCACACTTATCTTGTCGTTGGCTGTCTTTCATGCATGGTAAGCTTATTCACTTCGGTGAACCGGCACTTAGTTCACAAATATGGATATTGTTGGTTGTCGGAATTTTTGACACTGATGATATGAGAGCAACAGATCTAATCTTGAAAATGTTACCATCTACTAATTACACCATATCTACTTGTTCATGAAGATATGTATGATAATATTGGGTTTGTAAACAAAATAAGGATTAACCATGTTTATAGTGGAAAAATGATTGATTCATATGAACTATATAAAATATTGTTTGTCTTTCCTGAAAGCGATACTAATTACTATATTCAATGGAATATTGCAGAAAGTTGCTGCTGCATCTGGGGATATGAGAAAAGCTCTTTATGTGTGCAGGTGTTTTTTTACTCCAAAATACTTTATTATCTAGACTGTCTCAGATCTGGACTTAAAATAATAGCACTAAGTCTTAGCTTCCTGTGTCTGATCCAAAATTTTAAATTGAAGTTCATTACTTCTAAGTTCTCAGATTCTTACAATATTCAGGTATCTGCTTTACCTCTACTTTTCTGTCGCCATTCTTCATGCAACTGTCTCATGTTACTTCCTCATACAATGTTTTGTGGGCAAAAACACAATCGATCTCATTAAGTTTGAATCAATTCCTTGAATTCATGAGCTGCAGCCAATTATGATTTATTGCAGGGGCGCTGTCGAGATGCTAGAAGAAGAAATAAGAAATTCCAATAATATTTCACATATAGATTCGAATAAAAAGACTGGTCCTACAAAGTTGAGCTCCCCAGTTGAAGAAAGTATCACGAAGCAGGATATAAATATTGTGGGTACAAAACACATTGCATTAAGGATATATTTTCCTATACTGCCCTATATAATGGATGGCAAATAGATAAGTGTCTTTTTTTGTTAATTGATTTGGAAATCATTATACTATTCTATGTGGGTTTTCCGAAATGATATTGTAAATTGTATTTGCATCCTATAGAGTACTCATCTGGACTCTGGAAACACTATATCACAAATAATGTTTGGAGTTTTCCTTTAAACTTATTGCTTTCATGTTTTAGAAATCTGAGTGATTTGGGGTATAAAGTTACTGTCTGTTGTTTTTGTAGAAGTTGTTCCAAGAGTGTCATTTAGGTGAGAGTCTCCTGATGTGGTTTTGTAGGTAAGACTTGACCATATGGCAAGGGCTTTGGCAAAGACATTTCGATCAGCTGTCGTTGATACTATGCAATCTTTACCACAACACCAGCAAGTACGCCTTGTCACCTGAGATAGATTTGTCTGCCAAGTTTTGACTTCCTTTTTATTTGTAGAAAGCATCTCCAAGGAAAATACAAAGATATAAATTAGATGAGACTGCATTCACATTAGATCATTAATTTTATTCTGATTCTATTATGTGTTGATGACATTTGGAGGTCTGATTTGCGAAATCTAGTAATTCTACTACTGTGCAGATGGTCTTATGCTCAGCAGTCAAGCTCTTTCGCAATGGGAAGAAGGATGCCACCTTAGGGGAGGTAAGGTATGATTTTCAGTAATTATGTGTATGGTTATGATTTTCGCACCGTTGGAAAGCTTTCGGGTGTGTAGAACAAAGTCGAGGGGCTGGGAGCTATGCTTGCAAATTTTTTACCCCAAAAAGTGTTGTTTGATGCCTCAAAATGGCTCTAGAAGGTTCTGGATCCCAAATCACCAAACTGGGACCTGCCCCTAAAAAGGCCGTGCAAGCCAATTCCTCTAACTTTTCCACCTAGAAATTACCAAGATAGATGAAAAATTATATAATGATCCATTTTGGATCATGAGTAGTCATGGGTTGAAAGGAAGATCGCACCACTAGCAGACACATCGAAATATTTATCAATTGCATGCCTTTAACATTTGTCCAACCATCAGATACAATGGATACCCCATATTCGTTCCAATCATTTGTAAATTGTCCTAGAGTGCTATGGATTTTGGTTCTTTCCCTGTCAAGTCCCATGGCTCTAGCTTCGTCATACCCAGGGCTCTTGTATCCTTTAGTGGGACCATTGATGGCTTGTACCATTTCATGTGAATAGGGTGAGTGAAGAACTTTGAATGGTATGCCACATGCATAGAGAAACCTGAAAATTTTTGCATCCACATCATCCCTACATCCTTGGTTAAGGAAATTTGATATTGTTCTACGCCCTTAATGCATAGGAAAGAATCCACTAGCATGGGGGGACGGGGATCAACCATCAAACATTCTTTGTGACTCTGAGCTTTGATTCTAAGATTCAATCAATGTTACCAGAATCGGACTGATTTCGACAAAATCGGCCAATCTGATTGGTTTCGGGGCCTTACTAGTCCAATTGAAGGTTCTAAACCAGAAAATGTCGGTTTTGTACCAAATTGGTCGATTTTGTACTAAAACCAACGGGTTTCATATGGAACCAGTCATAAATGTCAAAACCGGCCAGTTTCGTATGGAACAATCGACAATGGGGACCACTTGAACTTAAGTAATTTTTAAAAAAATCAATAAAAAAAGTAAAACTCTAAACCTAACCCTAGGTCCCCCCTAATGCTATTTAAAGAGGTCCCCACCCTCCATTTGAATTCCATGGCCAGAGGATCTGAGCAATTTTATTGGATGAGTACCTTCAGATCCAGGGTAATTGAGCCATAATCCCGGTTTTGAGTCTAGTCATGTTGAGGATGTAGATGATGAGAATTTAGATGATTCTCTCATATGATTAGATTGTAGGGTCTAGAGTCTAAACTATAGTTATTAGTTAGTACTATGCTTATTTTTGGACACTAGAGGCTATTTAGAGCCTCTTTGTTGATGAATTTTGGTTCAGATATAGGTTGCACTCGATGCTATTTTGGTTATATGCACCCTTGCTATATACTGAGAAAATTTGAATATTTGTGTATAATGGTTTGGATTCACATGGATGCACATGAATATATATATATTTTCAAAATTTGAACACTTTACGTATTTTTTTGTCAATCGATTTTGTGGTCCGGTATTGTTTCTGGTTTTTGTCCGATTCCTGTCTGGTTCCACTTTCTAGGGTTGATCGATTCGATCATTAGTCCAATTCTAATAACATTTAATTCAACTCTTCACTTTTTTTATTTTTTTTGTGCGGCCTCTTTTTCCTTCTTGTATTTGTTTCTATCTTTCACTGGCACATGCTCACAGGTTTTGACTCCTATAGTCTTACCTTCATCCGATGGCATAATCCCACAGAGATGTTTTCTCACATGGGTATATGAACCTATGTAAGTTGTACGACAATGCAAGCATATAAATTTTGTGGCTCCACCCACTTTCGCTCTCCCAAGCTTTGTCACATACTTCCACAAGGATGTTGAGCTCTCTTTGGGTTTTTTTCCATCATCATTGTTAGTTTCATTATCATCATATCCTTCTGTTTCTTCCTCCTCTCCATGGTATGTGTTGCCTGTTACCCCTCCGTGCCTAGGGGTAACTAGAGGAGATCATGTCTCGTGGCCCGCAATGGAGAACATGATCCTGACCATGATGATGATCAACATGTCCACAGATGGCAGTCCAATATCCCCCCTCATTCACCTTTATAACTACAGGTCAACCAAGGCTCATCACATCCAAGCAACCCAGAGTATGGGAGATGGTAAGCCATCGTTACCATGAGGTATGTTATTCCTTCTTTTATGCAAAGTGTTGTGCTTAATTTGTCGAGCATGTGGATGAGGATCTTTGTTTGAAGTTGGATAATGGATCACCAGTTTGGGAAATTGTGTCAGTTGCCTTGTCTCACCTTGGTGGTCAGCTTCTATTCCCTAGTCTCGTGTTGTCACCGCCCAGGGAAAAGAGGTACTACTGGGGGGCCTCACTAGGGTAATGTTTCGTTTCCGACCATACTTAACACTTTCCATCCTGGAGCCTCTCATAGTGTACTAAACTTCGTCAATGGGTCATGGTCCATTCTCTCATGAGAAGAGGGGCTGAAGGCCCAAAGGTTGTTTCACAACTACTGCTAAAAGAATAAGAAAATGATACTAAAGAAAGAAAGGAATGATAGAAAAAGAACTAACAACAGCCAGTCCAAACTTGAGCTCTACTCTTTCGTTGCTCGCCCCGGTCCCAAATAACAATGCTAAAGCTTGAAAGTTTATAAAAGGGGACTTGCAAATATGATAAAGTGGACTAGAAAGATGGTTGATAAAGGGGTTTGGAAAAAATAACATGTAAATATTGTTGATTTTTCAATAGGCAAGGTTTAAGCATGAAGTTCATTCCATTTTAGCATTTTACTTAAACCATAAACAATTTTGTTGCAACAACCAAGATCACAAGAAGAAACACCATGCACAAGTACATAAGAAGTATCTTGGTAAACCCTTCTCAACAAGGGAAGAAAACCCAGCCAATCCTTTGCTATATTCTTCAAGAGAAAGACCTCCACCACCAAGAAAACCTAGCACACAAGAGGGTGCTCACAAACCCTAGAAGACTAGCGCCCAAGAGAGGTGCGCACTTTTCCCAAGAAGATGTACTTGCTGAAATTTTCAAACTCACACTTAAGATATGATTCCTCAATGGGGAACTTACCTTTACTTTGAAATATTCTATGTTGTAAAAGTGATGAGAAACCTTCAAATTCTGATGTTGGACTTTCGTCAAA
>JZKD02S0333889.1:8671-19281 GCA_000966675.3 Picea glauca
GGTATAACACTTGTTTTTATATCTTGAAAGAAGAACTCAATTTGTTTCTAGGGCTGGTGTATATTGCCGATGGAAATCTTGGAAGAAGAACTTGTTTCAAGAGATGGTTTGTATTGCAAATGACAATTTGTAATTGTGATATAAAGGGCATAACCCATGTTTTGATATGTTGGAAGAAGAACCCGTTTCTATTATATTACAAATGATAATTTGTAATAGTAATATAAAGCGTATAATACATGTTTTAATATCTTAGAAGAAGAACCTATTTCTATCTTTTATATTGTAAATGACAATTTGTAATGATTATATAAGAAGTATAGCACATGTTTTGATATCTTGGAAAAATAACTCATTTTTATATACGGTCATCAATAATTTATAAAAAGTTGTATTTTTTACATTAACAATTGTAATAGGGATATGTGATTAAAAACAATTATAATAGGATATACATAAAAGTTTAATTCTTTTGTAATTTGATTTTAAAAGAGTCATATATGTAGTTATAAGAATATTATTTCTCAATCAATTATTTTCCTCTAAAACATATTGTCACTTCATCGGTGCTACTATGTTATTCACATCATCACATTCTCATGGTTTATACATGTGTCAAATGGCTCTCTAGTCACTTTCATTTGAAGTTCTCCACTATGAGCATTCAAACAACTTATGCCACGAAGTCTTGCAGATATAAAATCAAATATTTTACTTGTATTCTTCATACCATGTGCCTCTTCCTAAAAAAATCCTTGACCTCTACCTATGTTAAAAATCCTTATCCTCTACCTTACTTTTGTTATGGTACGTATTTTTCAATGATTTTTTATTTTTTTTATTTTTTACTTCTTTTTCTTTGCTTGATTCCACTTTTGATTTCGTCCCACCTTTTAACACTTTTGATAAATTCCATGTTCCACTATGGAGGTGTATATGACCATTTTGTATTGTGAATAATAAATTATGGTTTGTAAAATGTTTTTATTATAATAATAAAATGTTGATATGTGTATTTTTTTTCTTCAAAAAATATACATATGATTATTGATATCTGAATTTAGACACACATTATAGGGTTTTTCATGGTTATTATAATTATTATTTTGATATAAAATATTAAATTTGAATATTTAATAGTAAAATGTTGCAACAAATGCTCATAGTAAGGTTGCATCAAAAAATGTTTTTTATCAAAATCTCATAGTCCAAAATAGAATAAAGATATAGCTTATAGTTGTCTACAAACAATTTTAACTATAAAATTTCAAAAAAGTACCCAATAGTGTGTTGAGTACACAACACACCCTAATTTTTTACCACTTTTCTTTGATTTTGCAGGTAATGTTTAGTATTTTTTGGTTTGGTTGATTTTATGCATTTATTGTAGTTTAGTTGGCATTTTAGTCTTGAGAAAACAAAAAAAAAATCAAGTCCCAAAGCTCAATTTTGAACTAAAATAGTTTGGATTGTCAAAGTTAAATCACTTTCATCATTGGGCTAAAAGATAAATTGGAGCATTGATATGTCAATTTATTCAGACACTAATGAAAAGTAAGTCCAAGCACTAATGAGGAAAAATCATCGTGAGTGCAAAGGAAAAGGAAAAGCAATGTGCCCAAGTAAAAACGTTGTGGTGAGCGTCGAGGTGAAAGAAACTTGAACGTGTCGATACCAAAATTTTGTACGTTCGTTGTTACAAAGGTGAGTTAGTCCACCACTAGAAAATTTATTTGAGAGCACTGATGGAAAAGGTAAATTAGACCACCAATGGAAAGATATTTTTGGGTGTTGATGAAAAGCAAGTCCATGCTTTAACGATAAAAGGGTTGTTTCATGCACCGATAGAAATTTTTTAAAGTCTCCTAATACAAAGGATATTCCAATGCATTGATAGGTAAAGTTTTAGGGTCGTCGATCCATAACTTGCTGCCATTCTAGCGAGTCTTTCACTTTGTATTTCTATAGTTTTGTACATTTCGCTCATTAATATAAATTGTGTATTACTGTATCTTTGTGTTTATGGTTATATCTCTGTTATATAATTGGATATCTGATATATCTTTGTACACTTATTTATTATATCTCTGCTCTCATTTCATGCTGAAAATAGTCCAGATCAGCGGTATCAGAGCAGACTACTCTTGATTGTTTTTCAGTGCATGTCCCCGACGAGGTCTGAGTATAACAAGTTGTGTCTCGAGCTTGTCTCTCTTGAGGAAAATTACTTTCACACACCCAAGAAATCCTCCATGGTAGAAGAAAAGAAAAATGATGGAGCAAAAGATTCCATTAATATGTTGCTTGAGCAAGATCTCACATGATAAAGGGATGAAATGATGAAGAATTTTTCCAACATCCTTCAATGTTTTCCGATAACAGCAGGTGCATATTCATCAAGTAGCCACTTTGGAGGCACCTCTCCTTTCAAGGTACAAGTCAATTTTGATATTCTCCTATTTGAAGGTCAGATAGATGCAGATGCCCTAGAAAAATGGTTAAATATGCTAGAAGGTTACTTCTTTGTTCACAATTTTTCCAATAGGAAAAATATCACCTTCGCACTCCTTAAGTCTCTCCCCCATGTCAAACATTGGTGGGAAACCTGCTGGGAGAAAAGTTCCAGAGAGGATTTTGGAATATATGGGGCCGAGCAAACTTGGGATTTTTTTGTGGATGCGGTCAAGGAACAATATTACCCTATTGGTAACTATGATGATCAATACATGAGATGGAACACAATGCAGCAAGAGAGGGGCCAAACAATGTCGGAGTTCACAAATACTTTCCATACCTTGTGCACCAACATGGGTATCAAAGAATTTGAGGGACATATGGTTCTGAAATACTGTGGGGATATGCATAGGTACATCCAAACTGAAAAGGATTTCTTGTACATCTCATCACTGTTAGTGGCCTATTGATATGTTGTCAAAATCGAGTAGAAATTTAGGCACCAAAAAAAATGGGAGTTTCAGGTATGCAAATCTGCAACAACCAAAGTATGATAAAGACGAACCTAGCAAACAAAATTCCAAAAACTAGTCCAAGCCACAAGAAAATAAGGGTCACATAAAGATGAAGAAGGACACTGGAAAGTGGCGCAATTTACACAAAATCCACTGGCACAACACTGATGAATGTTGCTAAAAAAAATCATTGGTGGTCGAGATCAAAGAAAAGGAGTTGAACATTGATTCAGGATCTGATTTAGAAAATAATGGAAGAAGACAAATCATCGATGTAGACCCCACTTCTACTGTCATGACCACAACAATTCAATTAGAAGAACCAATAGATCCTGAAGAGGGGGAGTGCCTTTTTTCATTCACAGATGTGGGTGAAGGGGACCCCGTTGCATTTTATTGTTGATAGCGGAAGCCAGAAGAATCTCATCTCAGCAAAGGTCATCAAACAGTTGGGATTGTCGACAACACCACACCCATAACCATACAACATCGGGTGGCTTCGCTAGGGACGATATATTTGTGTTAGCTAGCAGTGTTGATTGTCATACGACATCCAACCCTTCAAGGATGAGGTATTATGTGATGTTTCCTTATTGGATGTATGCGATGTTCTTTTGGGCCAACCATATATGTGGAAGCGCCATGCTATTTATGATTCTTGACCCCGTACTATCATTGTTACTCTGGGGGGTCATCTCTACAGGATACTAGAATTACTTCTAACTATTGTCCCACCAAAATAGTGTCGTAAGGTAATCTCTCATACTACAAAATTCATCCTCTTCACAATATATTCAAAAGGTGAACAAAAGGACACTACAACCACTGCAACCTTGGCCCAAGACCTTTCTTTCCAACATAAGCAGATTGCAAAAGAGAAAGAAGGTATTGATTCTTCACCTACAATGGTACCTACATAATACACAGTCAAGACAAGATACAAAAGGATGGTTGAACAGATTCAACCCTGCTAGCAACAAGTTTGTGAAAATATTCAACAAGCTAAGTAGTGTGACTTCCCCAACAAGGAAAGCAACTCACCATGATTCAGATTCAACAAACGCTTTCCCCTCTCCCCCGAGAACTCAATGCAATCAATACCATTGCATCCTAAGGAGGGATAATTGATCCATAAGGATCTTGGTGTCCACTCACCTAGTCCAACTGATTCAAAGCATTTTTTTGGAAAATTACTATTTTTAGGAGTTTTTTGGGTCCCAAAATTTTGGGGCAATTTTAAGGGCCTAAACAATGTTTTTTCATGATCGGGCACATCAATGATGCCCTAAGTCTTGAATTGGTCCCCCAAAATGAATCTCCTCGTCGATACCTTTCCAATGAGCTATATTTGACCCCAAACGAAGATCGTATGCCAAAATTACGCCCCTAGGAAATTAATACACCAAACTACACAAAACGGAGTCCACAAAACTGTTGGCTTTTCATCTTCCAAGGTTATGGTTTTGGATTTTATTTATGTTAAAAAGGCCTTTGGAGCCTCATTTTAATTATCATCTTCTTTTGAATGAGTGTATCTGTCACATCTCTTCTCAGAGATAAGCTGTCACTATTCTATCAAGTCTTTCACTCTGTATTTCCACAGTTTTCTACATTTCACTCATTAATAGAAATTGTGTATTATTGTATCTCTGTGTTTATGGTTATATCTCTGATATATATCCGCTATATTATTGGATATCAAATATATCTATACAAATTTATTTAGTATATCTTTGCTCTCATTTCATGCCGAAAATAATCCATATTAGTGGTATCAGAGCAGGTTGCTCTTGATCATTTTTCAGTGCATGTCCTCGACGAGGTCCGAGTATAGAAATTTGGGTCTCAATCTTGTCTATCTTGAGGAAAATCTCTATCACACACCCAAGAAACCCTACATGGTGGAAGAAAAGAAAAACGATGGAGCATAATATTCTATTAATCTATTGCTTGAGCAAGCTCTAACGCAACAGAGGGACGAAATGATGGAGAATTTTACCAACATCCTTCGACACCTCCCGATAACAACGTGAATGTATTCATAAAGCACACACTTTTAAGGAATCGCTCCTTTCAAGGTACAAGTAAATTTTTATATTCCCATATTTGAAGGTCAGATAGATGCAAATGCCCTAGAAAAATGGTTAAATCTTCTAGAAGGTTACTTCTTTGATCACAATTTTTCCAACAGGGAAAAGATCACCTTCTCACTCCTTAAGGCTCTCCCCCATGTAAAACATTGGTGCGAAACTTACTAGGAGAAAAGTTCCACAAAGGAGTTTGGAATATATGGGGTCAAGCCCACTTGGTTTTTTTGTGTGGATGTGGTCAAAGAACAATATTACCCTATTGGTAACTATGATGACCAATACATGAGATGGACCACGCTGCAAAAAGACATGATCCAAATAGTTCTGGAGTTCACAAATAATTTCCATACCTTATGCACCAAGTTGGGTATCAAAGACTTCGAGCATCATCTGGTCCTAAAATACCATCGGGCTCTACATAGGTACATCCAAACCGAAATGGATTTCATGGGCATCTCATCACTGGGAGCGACCTATCGATATGATGTCAAAATCGAGCAGAAATTTAGGCACCATAAAAAATGGGAGTTCGGGTCTGCAAATCCACAACAACCAAAGTACGGTAAAGAATACCCTAACAAACATCCTCCTGAAAACCAGTCCAAGCCATAGGAAAAGAAGAGTCACATAAAGATGAAGAAGGACACTGGAAGGTGGTATGATTTCCACAAAATCCCCTAGAACAACACTGATGAATGTCACTCAAAACAATCATTGGTGGTCGAGATCAAAGAAAAAGAGTTGAACCCTGATTCATAATCTGATTAAGAAAATAATGGAAGAAGATAGATCATCGACGCATACCCCACTACTACTGTCATGACCACAACGATTCAACCAAAAGTACCAATATATGTTGAAGAGGGGGAGCGCCTTTTTCATTCACATATGTGGGTGAAGGGGACCCCGCTGCATTTTATTATTGATATCAAAATCCAAAAGAACCTCATCTCAGTAGAGGTAGTCAAACAGTTGGGATTGTTGACAACACCACACCTCCAACCATACAACATTGAGTGGCTTCGTCGGGGATGAGATCTTTGTTTCAACCAATAATGTTGATTGTCATACGACATCCAACCCTTCAAGGATGAGGTATGATGTGATATTTCCCTGCTGGATGTCTATGATATTATTTTGGGACAACCATATATGTGGAAATGCCATGTTATTTATGAGTCTCAACCCCATAGTGTCATTGCTACTCTGGGGAGTCATCTCTACAGGATACTAGAGGTAATTCTGACTACCATCCCACAAAAATAGTGTTGCAAGTTAATTTCTCATACTGCAAAATTCATCCTCTTCACAATCTATTCAAAAGGTGAACAGAAGGACACTTCAACCACCGCAGCCTTGGCCCAAGACCTTTTTTTCCAACAAAAGACGATTGTAGAAGAGAAATAATATATTTTTTCTTCACCTACAATGGTACCTACACACTACCCAGTCAATCCAAGATACAACAGGTTGGTTGAACAGATTCAACCCTGCCAACAACAAGTTCGTGACAGTCTTCAACAAGCTAAGCAGTGAAACTTCCCCAGCAAGGCAAGCAACTCGCCAAGATTCATATTCAACAAACAATTTCCCCTTTCCTCTAGGAACTCAATGAAATGGAGACCATTGATTCCTAAGGAGGTAGGTTTGATCGAGGAGTATCTCGGTGGCCACCCACCTATTGCAACTGGCTCAAAATGTTTTTTTGGCAACTTACTATTTTTAGCAGTTTTTCGGGTCCCAAACTTTCGGGGCCATTTTGAGGGCCTAAATGACGTTTTTTCATGATCGGATACATTAATGATAGGTGAAGGATCTAATTGATCCCCCAAAATTAAGCTCTCTCTTGATACCTTTCCAACGAACTATCATGCGCCCTAAACGGATATTGTATGCCAAGGTTATGCCCCCGGGAAGTTGATACACCAAACTACCCAAAACGAGGTCCACAAAACGATCGGCTTTTCATCTTCTGTGGTTAGGGTTTTGGATTTTCTTTATGTTAAAAAGAACTTTGGAGCCTCATTGTAATGATCATCTTCTTTTGAATGAGCATATCCTTCACATCTCTTCTCAGAGATAAGATGTCATTGTTCTAACGAGTCTTTCACTCTATATTTCTATAGTTTTGTGCATTTTGCTCATTAATAGAAATTGTGTATTACTGTATCTCTTTGTTTATGGTTATATCTCTGTTATATTGTTGGATATATGATATATATCCGTACATTTATTTATTATATCTTCTCTCTCATTTCATGACGAAAATAATCCAGGTAATTGACTTTGTACACATGGATGTGAATCTGAAGTACACTGCAGATCCATGTTGGTATATATAAGATAATTGTCCATGGCCATGAATAGGCAATACAAAGTAGACATGTTCCATAGTTGGTCATAGGCATGAAAAAAACACAGTGGAGTCTAGTCTCAAAATCCATTGAAGGTATATGTATACAATGAAGTACAATTTGCTCTTCTATGATAATTGAAGTCATATAGGACTAGTGCGATGAAAGACAACAACATGTATGAGGTGTTTCTACTCTGAGTAAGAGGTATTCTACACTAACCATTGATGGTGCAAGTCTTCATCTTGTGCACAACATTTAGAAGCATACCATTTCTTTTGAAAAACAAGACTAGTACTTAGCAATGCTTTTACATGCACTTCTTTCATATGTTGAGTCATAACACCATTAGTTTCATGACTATGCCTCTTGAGTAAACATAAGCCACTAAAATTAATGCTCAATAATTAAAATTGATTAGAGAGATTTTATCTTTTAAGGGTATACAAACAAGTTTAGGATTTAGGGCCTTGGAATAGGATTTTGTGAGTAAACTTCTCCAAGGCTACAAAACTCAACAGAGGTGTTTGTCCAGAGAGTGGTGAAATCCATTGTATAATTGGTGTTCTCGGGAGACTCCACTAAAACTATAGTTAAGCACGAGGTTGCATGAATTTGGTTGCAGAGATAGCCCTCTAATACTTTCCTAGTGTCAGAGATGTTTATGGGGTTCTATTCGAATTTGGGGATTCTTGGGGTACCTTGGTGCTTCTTGAGCTTTAGACTTAGCTACCCTTCCCACACAGTGGAATTGACCTGCGACTGTTTTCCTGAGCATTGGTTATACTGCGATGACCTTAGTTTCATGTCCTGGGTATCCACATAGGTTACTTGCAAGGGTTATTCTGTAGCTAGCTTGAGTCAAATAGGGATCATACAACACACAAACTTTATGGAGGATCTTCTCTTCGGAGGGGCCTGGCTGATTGTGCTGTGAATCCTATGAGGGTCCTTATAACTGATTTTTTTACCTCTGCTCTATTGTTTGGGTGTCTCAATCCCCTCCTGTGAGAGGCATACCTTCTTTAGTTCGAGATCCCCCTTTTCAACCTCCCTCTCTTGTTTGTGTGCATTTGCCTCTAGTTTTATTTAGGAGTGTTCTCTTTGTATATTAGTTTTCCTTAGGATTTTGCATTGCGTCATGAGTTTTGAGTCATCATGGAGCGATACTAGCCTCCCCACCGGTCTTGTCGGTTCTTGAATTAGTTACCACAATTTGGTCTGATACCTAAACTGCCTCCTAAAAGGCGTAGAGTTAATAAATGTGGTATGTACATCTCCATTGCTCAGGCTAACGATCATCCCATCATGAGTGTTGATTCAGATATGTGTATTGATTCAACTCCAACCTCCTATATGGTTAGTTGAGTCCCTGCAACTCCCTCGTCATTGTTTACTTGGATTTCAGGGACTCCCTCAATTAGTGCTACCCAGTCCATGAGCTCAACTCAGTCCATGGGGACAAATCCTTTTATATTATCGAATAGTATGACTTCATCATCAACGATATCCATTCCCCATGACACCTTTTCAAAGGGGATGCCTGGTTATAGTGCTTAGTCAATTCCTCTGACCTCTAATCCTTTTTATTTTGGTATGCCGAATATGACTCTGCACATGTTGACCTCCATTCTGACATCTAATGTCGATACTAGTTTTGGTCCAGGGGGGAATCAATTTTCTAACATGGGAAACCCATCATACAGAGTTACTTCATCAAGGGGAAATGTATATCCTCAAATGGATAGTTCACATCATACCGTTTTTTCCTCGCAATCGGTCCCATCAATGATGATTCCTTTATATCCTTTCATGAATAAGTTAGGAGGGGGATACTATCCTACTAGAGAGGGCCATGGTGTCTACCAGAACCCGCCTCGGCCCACATTCTCTCAAATTCATTCTTTCCTAGAAGCATGGTCTCAGATGCCACAACCAAGGATCCCTTTCCTGGCCATGCTGAATTTTCTAGATCTGTCGAGATTAATGAACAACCCCGTGTGTCATGATTTGACATGGACCCCAGTCTCTACCAAGATTCCCTCATAAATTCTGAAATTCGAGGGTAAGAGTGGCGAGGATCCAGGTGATCAGGTTACGACTTTTCATTTATGGTGCTCATCGAACTCTCTTAATGATGACTCGATTCGTTTGAGATTGCTTCAATGCATCCTTACAGGAGTTGTAGTGAAATGGTACATCGAGATACTGAGGGGCATAGACCAAACTTTCCATGAGTTGGCCTTAGTTTTTCTCAACCACTCTCAACTATCAGTTCATTACAACGTCGACACCGATATTTTATCAACTCTCCATTAGGAAAAAGCCACCCACATCTCGGATCACATTCAAGAGTGGCGTAGAAGAAAGTGGTTGATTAAAGCTAACATTCCTACAAAATTTCTATTGGAGTGGTTCCTTAAGTCCCTATTGCCATATATTTCGAAGGATGTTTCTACATCTGGGGTAATGACCGAGGAAGAGGCCATATTTAAACCCCAACAATTAGATCTTATATACACTCAATCTAGGATACTCTATGAAATTATTCATGATGCACCATGGTCGAGCAATGATCCAAGACAAAATCTTGGGCCCCATGCCGATGGCATTATAAGCTCAACACATGCCAAGTCTGCAGACTATGTGATGAATTAGATGAAAAATTTCTCTCTCAACCAGTGTGGAGTGGGACAAGCTACGACTTCGTCTCCTCCCGCCCAGTCATCGGAAATACATTTCATGCAGTTGACGAACCTTAAGGGTAACCAACATCCCGGAGGGAATAAGAGGAAAGGTAGAAACAATTTTTTTGCATTGTTCGAAATGTTGTTTGTATGTTGTTACAGGCCTTCAATGGCTCGACATCAATTCCATTGTAACCATATTTTTTGTGTTTTATTTTGCTTTCCCTTTCTTTCTTGATTATATGTGCGCATTGTTTTTTTGTTTTTGATATTTTTTTATTGTGAGTTTACAATATTATTTCTCTGGCTTCCTTTTGGTGCTGCATATTTCTCTTTCTTCATACTGTATTGTTTAGTGTTTCTTGATTTTTCACAATCTTGTCTCATTTTGTCTAGAATTTTAATGTTGAGAGACTAAAACTTCTAAATGTACAATTTTTATGAGTGTTTGAGGTTCTTTTGTGGTTGATTAAAGATTCCAATCAAGCATAGAGTTTGAGATATTCATGA
>JZKD02S0333966.1:0-51027 GCA_000966675.3 Picea glauca
AACCCTTAACAAATTCAAAATTAAAATACATCTATATTAATTAATATATAAAGATATACACATCCTTGAACATAATGTAAAATTCCATATGCATATGAAAGCATCCTTTAATGGGAACTTCATGTAAAATTCCGTATACATATAGACTTTTCAGCTACACGCATTTGTGACGCGGCAGAGACAATTGATGCCTTCAGATTTATCAATAGTATTTTATGTATAAAGCACAATGCAGTCCTGGGTCTCCATTGTCCAACGGCTATGGCCATCCTAACGAATATCAACTTCCATGGGAAGGATTCTGGATGTTCTCTCCTATTCCTGATCAGGCAAACTGTTACGCTATTCTACATAATTGTTGTTTCGGCCTTCATCATTACTCTTCATGGAAAAATTTGCAATGCCCAGACGCCATATATGTGCAACCGTGGCCATAACTATACAAAAGGCAGTAAATTTGAGATCAATCTGAATACAGTCTTGAATAGTCTTGTTCAACACACGTCCCAAACTGGGTTTAACGGAGACGCAATATATGGCCTCCTCCAGTGTAACGGAGACGCAACAGCCCAACAATGCTTCAATTGTTCACAAAAAGCAATCACCACCATTCCACAAATTTGTGGGAATGCCATTGGGGGTAGAATTTGGTTAGAAGTCTGCTACTTACGTTATGAAAACGGTAATTTCATCGGTCGACTGGATTATTCTGCAAAATATTCATCGGTCGACTGGATTATTCTGCAAAATATCATTACACTCGACAGAATGTCTCCAGCCCTGGTGTCTTTAAGGCGGCTCTTGAGAGGCTACTTAACAATTTGTCAGGTGAAGCAACATCTGGATCTGGCTATGCTTCTGGAACAACTGTAGACTCAAAGATTTATGGTATGGTCCAGTGCTGGAAAGATATATCTACTGGCGACTGCACTCAATGTCTATCTTCGACAATCAATAATATAGTCACATATTATGCTGGAAGTCAAGGAGCTGAGGGTTTCATTGGAAGCTGCAAAGTTCGTTATGAAACATACAGTTTCTTTGATTCCCCTACGCTTCCACCCTCCCCTGCGGAAGCGCCAGCTATTTCAGAACCAAAGCAGATCACACCATCGAGTAATAGTACGGAGATCAACCAGTCAGACAAGCGTTCGAACAAAATACCCACAATTATAGAGCTTGCGGCCGACTTGTTTTTCGTGTGACTGATCGCAAGTCAGAGAAGGTTGAAGTCTACGATTCCAAGGTTAAAATTAGAAGCTTTCCTTTTTCATCGTACATATTAGATGTTCACCGTGTTATCTGTAAATTTTTCAGGTTTGGATATTTTGCTCCTTCCCTCTATCAGATTGAATGAACTCTTCAGATTGATCTCTCCGGATTTGAACTGAACTTGTAACTTGTTAGTAGGAAACCTATGTTCCAAACCATGAGGCTTACCAAAGCATATAAATATAAAAATAGTTTCTAGTAGTTGAGCCATTAATGTATGTGCATCATGAAATCCATCCTCACAGCCATTAAATCTATATTTTCTTATGGCCTTGTCTAAACATTGTCGGTGAAATCTCCATTAATCAGATCTTATGTTTTTGTCTAAATATTTTTGGTGAAATATTCATTAACCAATATCTGTTTCGTCAAATTAGTGTGAAAAAGTTCAAAAAGTCTAATGTTTAGACAAAATCCTTTACCATTATGTTCAACAAATGTTTTTTCCTTATAAATTATTAAATTATTTTTATTTGATGTTGCTAACTAGAAACTCTTCTCAACTGAATTGGATATCCCAATTTATTTATAACAACTTATAAACAATATTTTGGAGTTTACATTATGTTTAACTAATTAGTTTAGTATGATGTTTAGCAAATTTGTGAATATGAGTAATAGATAATCCAATTTGAGCATGTAGGAGTTCAAAATCTTCTCCACAAAATTTGGGATAACCATGTTAAATTTTGATAATAACAATAAAAGTTTTGGATTATGTAATAAGGAGTTTGAAGAACATGGCTAACAGAGATAAGAATTTTTGAATAACAAGTATTATGTCATTCCAAGCTTCATAATGATAATGATATGTTGTTAATTATTCAACCTTAAGAAATCCTCTCATATCTAAGTTACAAGCTCGCTCATTAGAACCATGGAAGAAACAAGTGGAGCTACACGGTAGCAAGTCCCTTGTTACAAATTGATATCAAAGCCCATGGTTTCAAAATTGAACCTAGATGGGCCACAAATGTGGAATTTGAAGTAAAAATTCCATAGGGATTTGATGTACAGAGTGTCAAAGCGGCACTGAGAGATCTCCTTGGTGGTATTAGAAAGATCATGAGGTATAACATTTTAATAAACCATGACAACCGTGGTATTGGGCCACAAAGTTTAAAGTTGGGTCATAGGATCTGTTCGAAAGAAGCCATATCCCTCACAACTGTTGGATCCAAAGTTTCAGCAATCCGGGGGTTGTGCGATGTTTCAGCAGGAAAATCCTCCAAAGTCCCAGAGTGTTTCTCAGTTGTAGATCATTCGGGAGGAGGAGATCCATTGGATTTCCCCAAGTATTCTAGCAGTTTAGTATTCGGGGAAATCCATTGGAGATTGCATGGTGAAGAAATCGCCAAAGTCTCGAAGCGTAGGAGATGACGTGGACCTGTTCAGCAGTCTGCAGTTCGATAGTTTTGCAAAAGTGTTGATGAGAAGAAATATTCGAAGTCTCGAAGTGTCGGAGATGACGTGGACCTGTTCAGCAGTTGACAGTTTGACAGTTTTTCAAAAGTGTCGATGAGAAGAAATACTCGAAGTCTCGGTTCGTCGAACTGATGTAACATGATGACGTCACCAGGGGTGACGTGGACCTGTTCGATAGTTTTGAAAAACTGTCGATGAGAAGAAATCCACGAAGCCCCGGTTCACCAAAGTGACGTAACATGATGACATCACCAAGGGTGACGTGGACCTATTCGACAGTTCAATAGTTCGACAGTTTTATGAAAGTGTCGATGATAAGAAATCCTCGAAGTCCCAAAGCGTTGGATATGATGTGGCATGATGATGTCACCTAGGGTGAAGTGGACCTACCCTAAGCCTGCCACATGTCACTTGTTTTTGTACTTTTGACAGGCCCTTAGTATCGATTGGGACCTAACATGTGTCACTTGATGGTGGGGCCATGTGTCACCACCTTGATTGATGATAGTTGTACTACGTAGACATGTGGCGCTAGATCCCAAGGTTTGGAGAAGTGGTACTCCGAAGGAATTGAGTTGCAGATTTTTGTGAGTACAGAACTCCTGAAGGTCAGAGTTAATCTCGATCGGTGGTCAAGAGATGACACGTGGAGGTAAGAGACAGAATATCTAGTGAGTCAGCACTTCAGGATATTTGTAGAGAAGTGCTTTGGAAACCATCGAAGCCCAGAGTCCCCGAGCTCCTATCCACCATAGATCTAAACAAAGAATGAGGACCATCGATTTGTATGTCCTCTGAGTATTTGAAGAATTTGTGTTTGGAGGACATGTATTGTAATGAAGGAAGATCCTCTGAATCCCCGAAGTTCCAGATCCTGAGAGGCCCAAATCATAGGATAAACACCTATTTGTCAACGCTACATCACAGGGTGAGGTCACATGAATTTGGGGGCCGAGGAAAAGGGTCTAGCGCCCGAAAATTTGTTTTAAGAACAGGAAAGGGCTTAGAGAAAGAGCCCACGAAGTTCTTGATTGTACAGACCTACAACTAAAGAAGTAAGAAAGGCATGTAAACCTGAAGAATGGATTTAGCACGATCTAAGAGCCAATTCGACTCTGAGTTGGAAGAATCCATGTACAAGATTGCATCACTGAAAAGACAAATTTTTCAAGTATCCATAACTTGCTTCTCAAAACTCAGAATTGAGCATAGAAATAGGCATTGGAAAGGTCTTGAACAATAGAAGATAATTTTTCGCCTAGAAATTGGATATGAACAGTCAATTTCTCAAGAAATATGCAGAAAAAAAGTCTGATATATATTAATGAATCAGAATGGTTCATGTTTTCATGAAATTATTAAGAGCAGTTAGCTTGACAAAGTCCTTTTGGATGCTTTTTGCAGAATTAGCAACAGTCAGATTAAAATCAGCACATAGCGCATAGTGATGGATGATACACAAATAGTCTACAGTAAAGAGGATGAAATCAAAGGGATGAAAGTCTAGTTGGGTACGGAAGGAACCAACTCCAATGGACATGGAGGAGGAAATGAGGAATACATAAATATGGCTAAGACCCTCATAATATTATAGACATATGTCCAAAGCCACAAGGTTGATAATGAGAGGCTTATGAAGGCCAAGGAATAATAGGAAGACTTCAATATGAAGTTAATGAAAATCCTGGACATAATTGAAAATAAGTTGGATAAGGAGAGTGGCTCCAGCAAATCAGGAAGCCACGAGACCCCTGAGGGAAAATGAAGATCAAGGAGTCGTAGCAGACATCACCATCACTCCCAAAGGCATTCCAATAGGAGAGAACACAACAACTCAAGTCCATCCCCTGTCAAGAAGCATAGGAGGTCTAGGGTGGATGAATTGAATGAAGAAATGAATAAGATCAAACATCCTATTTTTGATGGAGATCACAAGAAAGATGAATATGTCGAGACATGGTTGCTAGGAATGAGGAAGTACTTCCAATTGCATAATTATTCTTCTCATGCAGAAGGAAGAGTTGTTATCTATTAGCTGAAAGGAAAGGCATCCATGTGGTGGGATCATCTTATGCAAGTGCAACACATCAGAGAGAAATATGTGACTTGGAAGTAATTTGAGAGGTATTATGACAAAAGGATGAAAGACTACTTTGAAATCAAACAAGGAAGCATGACTATCGAGGAGTATGAATGGTGATTTTTAGAATTGTTTAAGTATGTCTCCTTCATCAAGGATGAGACCGTTAAGATTCAGAGGTATTTGAGTGGCCTGCCATCTTTCATCAGTGACAAGATCCAATATGATGATCCCAAGACTTTGGAGGAAACCATAAGTAGAGAAAAGTGCTTATATGATCAGCATAAAGGAAAGCCTACTTTCCAAAGAAATTGGGAAGACGAGAAGAAGTTTAAGAGGGAATAGAGGCAAAAGGGGAACAAACCACCATTTTTTAGAAATAGTCCTCAAGGAAAACCATCTTTTAGAGAGCACAGAATGGCTAAGGTAGGTGGGAAAAGTCCAAGGAAGACACCCATTCAATGTTGGGGATGTAAAGGAGACCATAAGTATAGAGATTATCCTCAAAAAACTGACAAAGTGAGAGATTTCCACAATGTATAGCAAAAAGAAATAGTGGAGGACATGGGCAGAAGTGTACCTAGGATCTATGCATCCCTGGACAATAAGCAAACAGAGTTTCAATCACACATGATTGAAGTTGAAGGTATGATCAATAACCATTCCTTTACTATTTTAATAGATTCAGGAGTTATTCATAGCTATATAGATCCTAAGGTAGTGGACAGATTGCTTTTGCCAAGAATCAAGCATGATAAATCTTGGTTGGTACAGCTGGCTATAGGAGCCAAGAGAAAAGTTGTTGAGCTGGTTAAATCATGTCCATTGGACATGAATGGGCCAAGTACCAAGGCATATTTTAACATCCTACCATTGGGTTCATATGATTTTCTAATTGGTATGGATTGGTTGGACCAACACCATGATGTCTTATACTGTCATAACAAGGCATTTACTTGCCCAAATGAGGAAGGGAACCCAAGAACAGTCCAAGGAATTCCTAGGGAAGTTACTACTCGAGAGATCTCAACAATGTAGATGAAGAAGTGTTACAGAAAGCGCTGCCAAATATTCACAGCTCATATGGAGGAAGCACCTAAGGATAAGGTGCCAAATAAGGAGGATCATGTAGTCCTAAAATATTTCAAGGATGTGTTTAAGGATATACTAGGACTACCCCCAAAGAGATATATTGATTTCTCTATAAATTTGATGCCTGGAGTAGCTCTAGTATCAAAGACTCCCTACAGAATGAGTACACCATAGCTGAAGGAGTTGCAAATGCAGTTTGAAGAGCTTCTGAAGAAGGGGTATATATGCCCAAGTGTGTCACCTTGGGGTGCCCCTGTCTTATTTGTGAAGAAGAAATATGGGACATTGAGATTGTGCATCGATTTCAGACAATTGAACAAGGTAACTCTAAAGAACAAGTATCCTTTGCCAAGGATTGATGGTCTCTTTGATCAGTTAAAGGATGCAAGGATATTCTCAAAGATTGATCTCAAGTCAGGATATCATCAAGTAAGGATCAAAGATGAAGACATCAACAAGAACATCTTCAGGACAAGGTATGGTTATTATGAGTTCACAGTGGTGCCATTTGGGTTATCAAATGCACCACTTGTTTTCATGTGCTTAATGAATGGTGTTTTCCGGGAATATTTAGACAAGTTTGTCATTGTGTTTTTGGATGACATCCTTGTATATTCAAAGTCAAAATAAGATCATCAACATCATTTGAGAATGGTGTTACACATGTTAAGAGAGAACCAATTATATGCCAAATTGAGCAAGTGCTCATTTTATCAAAATCAAATTCACTATTTGGGGCATATCATATCCAAGGAAGGGATAGCAATGGACTGTGGAAATATTGAAGTTATTAAAGGGTGTAAAAAACCTAATATTATGACAAAATTATGATCATTCATGGGTCTAGTTGGCAACTACAAAAGATTCATTATAGGGTTTTCAAGAATTTCTTACCCAATCACTTCCCTGTAAAGGAAGGGGGTGAAGTTTCAATGGAAAACAGAATGTGAAAAGAGCTTCCAGCAATTGAAGGAGTTGTTAACCAGTGCTCCAATTATGAGGATTGTTGATCTGAATGAATATTTTGTGGTTTGCATAGATGCATGCAAATAAAGACTTGGTGGAGTCCTCAGTCAGAATGAGTTCGTGATATATTTTAAATCCAAGAAATAGAAAGAGTGTGAAAGTCTTTATGCCACTCATGATTTGGAGTTGGAAGCCATAGTGCATGCCTTCAAGAAGTGGAGGCACTACCTCATGGGAAATAGGTTTTAGTTGAGGACAAACCATAATGGTATGAAATACTTGTTTAATCAAGCAACTTTGAATGCCATGCAGAGCAGATGGTTGGAATTCCTCTCTGAGTATGACTTTGATATTAAGCACATCAAAGGAAAAGAGAACACAGTGGTTGATGAAATCAGTAGGAGAGTGCATGAACTACATGCTACAACCATTATCATGTATCAAATTGATCTTAAAGGTAGAATTTTTGAGGCTTCAAAAGTTGATTTGTAGTACATGGATTTGGTAACAAAATTGCAGCAAGGTAAAATGCAGCAGAAAGTTGAAGATTATGAATTGGAAAATGATGGAATATATTGTACATAAACATAATTTATGTACCCAATTCTCACGAATTGAGGAGTATGGTTTTTAAAGAGATGCATAATGTACCTTATGCTAGACACCCAGGATATCAACAAAAAATTGTAACAGTCAGGAGCCAATATTATTGGCCAGGCATGAAGAAGGAGATTGTTGAGTACATTGGTAAATGTTTGGAGTGTCAAAACGTCAAGGCTGAGAATAGACACCCAGTAGGGTTGTTGTAGCCATTTTCCATTCCTAAGTGGAAGTGGGAAGTGGTGACAATGGATTTCATCACCAAATTGCCCAGAAAAAGCAAGCAAAATGATGCTATCATGGTAGCAGTGGACAAGCTTACTAAAGCTTCCCATTTCATTCCTATGAAGGTTACTCATAAGGAAAACAATGTTGTTGATATTTATAAGAGGGAAGTAGCACACCTGCATGGCATACCCAAGACAATTGTGTCGGATAGAGACCCAAATTTTACCTCAAAGTTCTGGAAGGGATTATTCAAACGGTTCGGAACAAATTTAAACTTCAGCGCAGCTTATCATCCCGAGTCTGATGGGAAAACAAAAAAAGTGAACCAAGTGGTAGAGGATATGATAAGGATGTATGTGATGGACAAACCATCTAAATGGGAAGATTATATACACTTGGTAGAATTTTCCTACAACAAGGGGTACCAAGCATCACTGAAGATGAGCCCATTTGAGGCACTTTATGGCAGAAAGTGAAACACACCCGTAAGTTGGGACAACCCAAAAGATAGAGCAGTGATTGGGCCAGAGTTGATTAGGGAAATGGAAGAGAAAATGTTGAACATAAAATGGAATTTAAAGGCTACCCAAGACAGGAATAAAATCTATGCTGACAAGGGAAGAAATCACAGGGAATTTAAAGTGGGTGATCATGTTTTCTTGAAGGTGAAGGCCAACAGAAGTTCCCTGAAGTTGGGAAACTATTCTAAGTTGGCAGCCAAATATTTTGGGTCATTTGAAATCCTAGAGAGGATTGGACTAGTAGCTTATATGATTTCATTTTTTGCATCTATGTCTATACATAATTTATTCCATCTATCATTGCTTAAGAAATATATACCTGATGCTAATCATGTTATCGATTGGAATGTGATTCAGGTGGATCAAGAAAGTGTTTTTCAAGTGCGTCCAGTACGCATTATGGATCGGAAAATCAAATAGCTCTGGAATCGAGCCATAGGTCTTGTAAAGGTCCAATGGACCTGGTATAGTCCCGAGGATGCAACTTGGGAGCATGAAGATGCTATGTGAGCAGAATACCCGCATATTTTTGAATATTTTTGAAAATCTTGTTGTAAATATGATGCACTGAGGACAATGCATAAATAAGGGGAGAGGATTGTAATACCGCAAGGTCAAGCCCCTACTGAATTGTAATGATGTTTAATGAGGTTTATAGGATGGTGGGCCAAGTGTTTATAAGTTGGAAGGCTTATATGTTTATTAGGCCGGAGATCGTAGATGCTAAGGCCGATGAGCCTATTTTGTATATGTAATTATGCATATCATTAATAATAATACATTGATGTGTGTAGACCAACCATGAAGAAAGAGTTATGTGGGACTAAGCTCCACTAGGAAGGGAAAGGGAAGGGGGGTGAGAGGATAGGAAAAAGGGGCTAAGCTTGAGGGATTAACCCAAGGGAATATTATAATGTATTTCCAAAAATACTAAGGCTTGGGAAATAAACCCTATTATCCTAATTTCCTTTGGGGAGAGGAACAAACTCCAAGTGGAGAGGAATGAACTCCTGGAGAGCCATAAGTCATCCAGGACGCATGCAGTTTTATGGGGGAAAATCCATCATTGTGGGGGTTCACTGACCATTCTTTCCATATTTCCTCATGTATACACTCACCATATTTTCCCTATTCACTCACGCACTAAGCAGGATGCAATTAACCATTTTCCACCATTATCGAACCCTCTGCCATCATGAACCTCTGTAATTTTTTCACCTTAGTAGTTTTGTTGATATTGTACCCTGACTTACTCGATTTGGTTGTTGTTCTTAACCATTTGACTGAGGAGCTGGATAGAAGAAGCAAGTTGTCAGGTCTGTGGTTTTGAAGAGGTGGGTTTTTAGGCACATGGATTGAAAAAGTAGGTTTTTAGGCCTGTGAGAAACTATCCCAGGTGAGAGAGACTATTGGGGAAGTGATTTCTCCTGGAAGGAGTCCAGCAGTAGCTACAGAGCTCTGCAAATTCATGATCTGGCTTGTTGCTAAAGCCCTCGAAGGGAAGTGGAGCAGTCGATGGACTGTGGAACAATGAAGGTGTATATTCCTTGGGTGGGATAGACATGTGGGGAATCAGAGTCTGTGAGCAGTGGGCGTAAGTAGGATTCTTGGAGGGAATCCTTCTTGTTGTATTGTGCAACTTTCTATAGTCTCAACCTAGCCTAGGATTTCCTTTACCCTTGGTGGAGTTTAGTCTCAGCTCAGGGGTGACCCACTATTGATAGCTTGGAGTAGTGTGGTCTAAGGTTGGGAGGTTCATGGAAGGTCTACACGCAATTGGTGTAATTCAATTAAAGGATAAGTATCATTTATGTGTTAATATCAAATGATGTGTTCAGTGCATGTCTATTATTTAGGAGAATTGCATGTGTTTGTTGCATGTATGATTTACTGTTAATTCCGCATGAATCTGTGTATGAGAATAATGTTTATATCTGTTAAAATTGCATTATGTGTGTGTGTGTGTGTTACGCATTATTTTGGTCACCCCAGTGATCCATTTACAACATGTGTTCATGTTCCCAAAAAGATCCTTTCACCATGAGGAAAGTGATTGGCTTTCTCTTCTCAAAAACCCTATTAAGGAAGGTCATTGCAGGTTGCACTATACATAGGGTGCGATGATGATTCATCATCACCCCCTTCTCTAAAGATGGGTTGCGATGTCTCTGCGGGCTGCATAATACCTACGGTGCAACAATGTCAAAAAGCTAATAAAAGGTCAAGTTTCACGAAATTTCTAGAAGATGAGTTGGCCTCTCAATGGTTTGGATCTTACTCACTTCTCTGATTTGGTGGGATCATCCTAATCTCTTCAACCATCTCTCCTTCATATTATATAAAGATGGATCTCTCATGGAAAAGGCTAAGGTTAATGAAGGTTTAATAGGCCAAGAATTGTATGGAGAATTCTGCATTGGATCATTCTTGAAGGCTTTATTTCAGTTCATCAAGTCATTGTGGATCTTCTTCATTCAAGCTTGGAGCAATTGTGTGTGATGGAGAAAAGGGTCGTTGAGAGGGGACCTTATAACATCAATGCTTTGGTTGTAATCTCCACTTTCATTTTAATATGATACAGTGATATGTTTCTTTCCCATAAAACTTGTCTTGTTTTATTGTATGATTCCTTCATCACATACATAAGTTCTTGTTGATTTCATTGTGTTGCTTTCACTTTGGTTGGCTTGTGTTCCCTTGGAAATACAATATCACAAGAGCATCGGAGTGGAGCTAGGATGGCAATGGCAAGAGGAAACGAAATTTAAATGGTATGGTGTCTACCTCTTGTTAAATAGTAAACTCAATAGTTAGAGATTAGGGAAAGTGTCATATTATGTTCTGTTTTGTTCTAGATCTAAGTGGATCTAGGAATATTTTTTTATGTCTGCATTTACTGATAAGTCTCATAAAAAAATTGGCGACCATACTGGGGATATGACTTCTTTTCAATTTTTTGCTTCCCATTTTCCTTTAGCCGGCCTTATTCTGATAAATTTCATTCTCTAAGTCTGTGGGTGATCCATCTGGACTCCCCAGGTCTACAAGTTCAATTAGATTTTTTGTCTTTCTCCCATTTTTTCCTAATTTACAGAGATCATCGCACTGTAACACATTGGCAGTCTGCGACGACCCTCAGACGTTGCATCTTTCTTATCCAATCCAGTGCAATGACGCAACACTATGCTCTACTAGTAACCTGCGACGACCTTAGCGCATCACACTGTGTCCCACACCTAGCATACGACGACTCCTGTAAGATTTGTTAGGGAAACTCAATTTGTCTTCCTTCACCCAGAATTGCCTTAGTTTCCTAGGGTGAACTTTTGATGCCCATGTTTGATTGATCTCTGAGTTTAAATCTTGCTCTTGATTGGTTTTCAGTGATTGAAAGTCTTTCTTTGAATTTTGCAAGTTTTTTGCTTTGGTCTGGGTGACTGTTTGACAAAGGGTTATTGGTTTGTTTCAAGTTTTGGGTTTATTTTACTATTCAGATTGTTGGTTGATTGAGAAACACTTTTTTCTTGCATATGACAAAAGGATTTCTTGTCTTGTCATTTTTGTCTATATTACGAATTTGATTTGGGAATTGTGTTGAGAATGTCTTGGTTTTCTTGGATTACATTTTCCTTTCATCATTACATCTCTGATTTTGTTTTGAAAAGGAAGAACTGACTTCATTTATTATTTTTTAGTAATCTTTCATAAGAAAATTTTTACATTCGAAATATTTGTTAAAGAAAAGAATTGGAAAAAAATTTAGTTCATAGTTATTTGGAATTGTGTTCATTCGAAATTAAGAAATTGCAATTCATAGATTTTTGTACTTCAAGAAAAATACCTTCTCCCTACTGTAATTAGAGTTCATTGAATTGAAAATTGCACATTCATCTCCTTTTTCATTTTATTGGGTCAAGGTCACAACTTCATTAGTTTCACTTCCATCTCCATTTTGAGTAAACAACAACCTCTAAAATACATCATAAATTTAAAATTCATTAGCAAATTTTATTTTCTAGGGATTCTTTTCACCAACATTAGCTAGGATAGCGCTTTGGAATACGCTGTGAGGCACACTCTCCAAAGAATCAAAACACACAATAGTATCTTGTGATAGAGAGAGTTCAAATCCAATTGCTACATTTTGTCTTGGGAAGCCCTTCTCACACAAGGGTCAAACATGAGGTTGCATTAAGACTAGCAGAGTTACTCACCCTACTTTGTTGGTCTTGGTGTATAGATTGTGTTTATTATTGGTGGTCACTTGAAGGTATACCCACAATTATGTGTGGGAGCCTTTCGAGTTGATTTCAGGCTAGATGCCCTACCTTTGCACATGGATCGTACTGTCAATTGTTTCCCTAGGAATCATTGTTGTAGCTGGTAACCTTAGTAGCCTATCTCTTTAGGGTCTTTACACAAGGTGACTATGGAGGGACAAGTCTTCATGGTACCTGGAATCGACGTTGGCCAAAATCACTCGAGCTTCTTGGAGTGTATACCCACGATTATGTGTGGGATCTTGCACCAGGGTGTAAGTCCATTAAGAAGGTCGTCAATGTAAATTTTCCACATGCTTATCCCAGCCCCTTCTTGTCTTGATTTGGTGACGTTGGATTTCATCACCAACTAGTGACTTCGAAATAAGAAGGTTTGTTTGCTTGGTTTGATTCCTAGATTTTATTAGTGAGTGTTGTTTGTTTTCTCTAGTTGGCCATAGATTTTTTTCGTTCTCTACTTGGTTCAGCCAACATCGACATTCACCGTTCACGTAGGATGCAAGGGCTACCCCTAGAAGATATGGAAGGTTATCTCCCTTTGCTTCCTAACTCACCAAAAGGATCTCTTGAGGGAGTGGTCAATAATGAAGTAGCTTATGAGGTTGGAAGAACACACTCTTAAGAAGGATTTCGAATTGTTTCATATTCTTTAGAGGCATTCTGACTTCCCCCAAATTCGTTATTGAGTATTAGACAAGACACACACTTACTCCGGATGGATTCATCAGAAGAAATTGTTCTTGTTGAAATTACTGGAGTACCTACTACATCTAATGTAGGATCTGGAGTAGAAGATCCACTTTCTCGAAGTGAATCATTTAGGACTCTAGCTCACAGTGCCAGAAATTTTAATCCTAGTTCTGTCCCTTTGATAGTACATGATCTTTACGGAAACCTAGGAGTGAGTCATGATCAACCTATGGCATCACAAATGCCTGAGACGTCTGTTACCTATACGGTACCTTTAGACCATTTTAACGGTACTACTAGTAGTGTCACCACCATTTCAGACCAATTGTTGGTTGGTTCTCACTCGATTCTTCCTCTCCAGATGGCCCATACTACTATGGTCCCACAAGCTATGACTATTTCTACTAGAAGTGTGGTCATCACCCAAGCTCCTATTGGAACACCACTTCCACCAAGATCGAATTTGTCACTTCCCCCTAGGTATAATGCTTTGAACACTTCCATTTCTATTCTTACTCAGAATCCATCTTGAGGGTATGGCCTCTTTATTCCTCCTGTGTATAATGTTGTGAGTCAGTTTGTTCCTACACCTACCCAGGTTCTCTCCAAAGGGCCTTACGTTCCTCCTCCAAATTTGTTAGGAGGATCTAATCGTACTAGCCCTAGTGGATCCAATCCAGTTGGAGGCACCAGTCTTTCTATCACTTCTGGTTTCCAGATTCCTATTGGAGATCAACCTCAAGCTGGGGGGAAACCTCAATATGGGGGACAACCTCAAATTGGGGGACAACCTCAACTTGGGGGGAAACCTCAAGTTGGATTCCATAACCATGTTTATGGACAATACGTACTTGTGTTACAATATCAACCTTGGAATCTTCCTTTCCAAGGAAATCCATAGTTGTCTGGGGGACAACATCCTCAAGTTAACTCCTTTGTACCCCCTAACCTCGGTCAACTATATCCAGGTTCTTTGAATCCCACTTAGGGTCAAAACTTTCAATCTAATGTTCCTTTCCAAGGGAACATACCTCATCAACCCCACCCTGTTGGCTATTTGCCTCAAACTCCCCCAAAACTAAATATGTCAGGACTGTCTAGTTACTTACAGACTGCTTATGGTCCTACTGGTATACTTATGGGAATTCCCCCTCAGAATTACCAGTTTCCTCAAGTGAACTGACAGTTGTATTTTCTATCCACTTTGGATTTACTTGATTTGTATAGGATTTTGAATGATCCTATCTTACATTCTCCTTATTGGCCCATTATACCGACCAAGTTATCGTCTGACATTCCTAAATTTGACGGCCGAGAAGGAGAAGACCTGAATAATCATGTTATGACTTTTCATCTTTGGTGTTCATCCAACTCCTTGGTGGATGACTCCATAATATTATGACTTCTCCAATGAACTCTCACAGGTTCGGTGAAAAAATGGTACATCAAGTTACCGCGAGTATTCTTTAATGAATTTAATACCCTCTCCATGACCTTTTTGACACATTACTAGTTTCCAATTTGATACGAGACATGAACCAAAATTTTGAGTTCTTTTAAACAATCCTCCTCCACTCATATTTCTGATCACATTCATGAGTGGAGGCAGAGAAGACACTTGATCAAAGTTCCTCTTCCTGGCCAACTATTGGCTGAGTGGTTTACCAAATCACTCATTGGAGATATTTCTCATGACGTTGCCATGGGTGGTGTTGTCACTGAAGAGCAGGTGATTAGTCGTGCTCAGTATCTAGATCTTGTTTATTCGCAAATGGGAACACTTTACGATTTGATCCTTGATGCTCCTTGTCCTTCCACAAATCCTATCCCAACACCTCGGACAAATTCTCATGCTACTGATGATGTGATTGGAACCTCTCATGCTGAAACCCAGTCTGCGCATGTTGGTCACACCAATCCCAAATCTAATAATTCTAATGTACAAAATACTCCTACTCCTACTCCTTCCTCTGGTAATATTGCTGAAGTTAATTTTGTTCAATCCACACCTACTGGAAAGAATCAAAATAAAAATAAATGGAAGGGTAAGAATAAGGAGGAAAAAAATAGCAATCAACCATCTGATAAAGCCAAAAAACAAACCGTTGATGAGAAAGATAAGTGTAAACCTAAATATCCTTGTCGTATTTGTGGTGATGATCATTACACGAAATATTTTCCACAACACGTCGAGGTTACTAATTTCCTCCAAGGGACCGAAAAGCCTCCTACACCTATCATTTTGTCACAACCTTCACTTCTCAACAACAGGCCCAACTGGTCATTCATGACCAAGCTTTTCCTTCTACCTCATCTTATGTCTTTATGTGTACTGGTGACTCTAAGAAGAATGAAGTTGTAGTCGCAAATCGAGCCAAAGATTATTCCCCGTCAAAAGATAAAGTTGATGATATAACACATTTGTTAGTTCAAACTCCTCCCCCAACTTCACCTCCAAACGGTCCTATTCATCTCGAAAGACCGGGTCTCGATACAATTCTTCGCCCTCCTCCCAAGGGCATTGTCTGAAATTATTCATTCAATCCTCACGTATGTGCTGCACGAAACTACAGTATTGTAGAAGACATTGCGCAAGCACCCTCTACGATGTCATCTCTCGAATTCCTCCAAATTTTTCCTACTCAACGGAAGGAACTGTTAAAGGCCATTGGTGGAATTGATCCTACAAATGCTAATTTGATAATCTTTGACTTGGAAGATCACGTTCAAAGGATTCCTCCTCAGTTAGCATTTCAGATCCAAGTTGTCGTTGAAAATAATAATATTTGCAGAAACGTTATTGATGAAGGAGGCTTGACTTGTGTTATGTATGTTACTTGTTGGAGAGAGATTGGCTCTCTTTCTCTCACTAAATCACACAATACACTTAAGGCCTTCAATGGTACATGTTTTAAACCCTATGGTGTTCTTCCTTCATTGTCTATTACATTGGAATGTAAATCGATCAACATCGAGGTTGAGGTCTTCGATGCACCTCTTGATTATAACCTTTTACTTGATCGTAGCTGGATTGACTCCATGCGTGTAGTTGTGTCTACCCTTTTCTGTGTGATATGTTTCCCGTACCAAGGAAAGGTCATTACTGTCGACCAACTGGTCTTCTTTAATTATGATTCCTTTACTAGCAACATACCCTTTATCTTGAAGACACCTCCTGGTTACGAGAATGTCGGCGTGGGTCTCTTGAAAGATTCAAAATTGATGGGTACATTTCCAATCCCACCACCCGATATTCCCCCTCTTTTTGTTGCCTCTATTAACATGATTTCCACCACTTTTTGTGAAACCCCCGCGTCATATGACCCATGGATAGTACCTGACCCTGGTGATTGTCTTCATTACAACGACATAATGCCTTTAAGTCTGGTCGAATCTGCTTATCAATCTATTCAAATGCCAACCCCCTCTCGTCCTTCTCTATGTGATTCATCTCCTAATTTGTTCCACATGCTCTTTCTTACTAATGAGATGATCATGTCAGTCATGTCTAAGGAATATAATCCATGGGATGATGGGCATCATCTCTCTATTCTCTTCCTAGAATGTGATACTATAGAGAGATGCCAATGGATTTCAACTCCATCGACCTTTGTTGTTATTTCTTCTGTTTCTGAGTCAATACACGATGTGTTGTATGAAGGAAACCTGAGTAACATTTCACCTACCGTTCCTCTAGACATATCGATTAAAGTTAGAGTTGTCGAAAATGTCCATATCGATGCCTCATGCTTTATTGACGAGGTACACACCTATAAAGCCATTTTTCAAGAATTTTGTGACGTTCTCACGTGGAGTTATGAAGAAATGCCAGGTATTGATCTTGATATCATTGTACATGAGATTAAGACATACCTGGATGCTAAACCCATTCAGAAAAGACTTCACCCAGTGCATCCAAGCAAATTTGCTGCTATCAAGATTGAAGTTGAAAAACTTCTTAAAGATGGATTTGTCTATCCTGTGGCTTTGACTGATTGGGTATCCAATCTCGTTCTGGTAAATAAGAAGCAAGTTATCATCCGTGTTTGTGTATATTATAGGGATATAAACAATGCTTGTCCTAAGGAAAATTACCCAACCCCTTTCATCGACCAGATCGTTGACGACTGCGTCGGGAGTGAAATCTTCTCCTTGATGGACAGTTTCTCCGGCTATAATCAAATTAATATTTTACCCACGGATCAACAAAAGACCTCTTTTATTTTCCCTTGGGGAACATTTTCCTACCGGAAATTACCCTTTGGTCTCAAGAATGCTGGTGCAACCTTTCAAAATGCTATGTCTTACACTTTCCATGATATTAAGCACATTATGAAACCCTATCTTGACGATCTATCAACACATTCCATGCGTCGCCAAGATCACCCGACACATTCAAGGGTCATTTTCGTATGTTATCATTATTATCGTATATGTTTGAACCCACACAAATGTGTTTTTAGTGTGGAGTCCGGACAAATTCTTGGTTTCATTGTGTCTATACATGGGATTCGAGTAGACCCCTTGAAGGTTGAGGCTATTCTTAATCTACCTCCTCCTTCCACACTATGCCAGCTCCAAAGTTTTCAAGGGAAGACAAACTTTTTGCATCATTTCATCCCCAATTATGTTGAACTGACGAAAGGATTCACTCGACTACTCAAGAAACATTACGAGTTTGTATGGGACAATATTGCAAACAAAGACTTTGAATATTTGAAATGTTCCTTAACCCATACACCATTATTGTTTCCGCCTGACTATAGTCGAGACTACTTCCTCTACTTAGGTGCTTTGGACTCTAACATTGCTATGTGTTATAGCAAGATTTGTCTCACTATTGTTATCTTGCACAGAGGGTCTTTTTCCATTTCCCTATGCAGACTTATCATCCCTTTTTTGATGAATCCAGAGCCAAAAATATATACTTTTCCACATATAGGCTCCCTAACTTCTTTTCAACATGCGTATACACTTGTTTCTCCACTATATCTCGCATATATCTGGATTCGTGCCAGAAAATACAAAATGAAGTTGGGTTTCCATGTCATGATAGGAGATCTCTGATCCTTGGTCTTCCATATACTGGAAACGTTCTGACTCATCCCTTCAGTTGCATTCTAAAGGCTATAAGAGCACAATTTTGATCTATGGAAAAGAGGAGAAAGCATTCAACTTTGAGAGGAAAGTTACTCTAGAGAAATTACTTCATATTGAGTCTGCATCGCTCTATCCCTCAAGTCTGAACATAGTGTTCAGCCCCCAAGATCTTCCCTTATTGTTGAGAGGACCTCATTGCCTCTTTCCTTTGAGCTTGCCTTTGGTGGAGGATTGAAGTGGTGGAGACCCAGCTGGAAGGAAATTGATGCAGACTTGCACCATTGACAGATAGTGTAGAAGACTTGAAGACATCACTATATGGCCACAGCTTTCTTGAGTTGTTGCTTCCATTTCATTGAACCAATACCTATTTTACTTCAGTGATCATGGGATATCAGATTGTACTCCATGGTATATAGATATCTTTAGATTGATTTTTGAGACTGGTTTCACTGGGCCTTGTTCATGACTATGACAACTCTTGGCATATAACCAAATTTATATTTTCCTATTCATGGCCATGAACACTTGTTTGATATATTTTCCACATGGATCTGCATTGTATTCTTGGTAGCCATGTATGCAAAGTCAGTACATAATGTAATAAGAAATTGAGTTCGTCTAGCTGGTTCTCTACCACTCCACTTATGGGTTATTTATAATGTATTTTGGCCATCGTAGATACTTCTCTGATCTCACACATTAGGGGGCATCTGTTATAGAAAGATTTTCCTCGCCATTGCTATATTTCACAGAGGGTCTTTTTCCATTTCCCTATGCAAACATATCATCCATTTTTTGATGAATCTAGAGCCAAAAATATATATGTTTCCACATATACGCTCCCTAATTGATTTGCAAGATGCGTATACGCTTGTTGCTCCACTACAGCTCGTGTATATCGGGATTTGTGCCAAAAAATACAAAATGAAGTCGGGTCTCCATGTCAAGACAAGAGATCTCTGATCCTTGGCCTTGCATATACTGGAAACGTTCCAACTCGGCCCTTCAGTTTCATTCTAAAGGCTATAAGAGCACAATTTCGATCTATGGAAAAGAGGAGAAAGCATTCAACTTTGAGAGCAAAGTTACTATGGAGAAATTACTTCATATTGAGTCTGCATCCCTTTGTCCCTTAAGTATAAACATAGTGTTCAACCCCCAAGCTCTTCCCTTATTCTTGAGAGGACCTCATTGTCTCTTTCCTATGAGCTTACCTTTGGTGGAGGATTGAATTTATGGATACCCAGCTGGAAGGAACTTGGTTAACCACGAGGTCGTGCGAAGTAAGTTGAAGGGATAACCCCTGGATACTCACCTAGCGTCAAAGATATTTTTGTGGATTTATTTGTATTGCGGGATGAACACTGTGTTCAAACTTGAGGGACAAAGGGCTGCAGACTCAATATGAAGTAATTTCTCCAGAGTAACTTTTCTCTCAAAGTTGAATTCTTTCTCCTCTATTCCATAGATCAAAATTGTGCTCTTATAGCCTTTAGAATGCAACTGAAGGGCTGAGTTGGAACGTTTCCAGTATATGGAATGCCAAGGATAAGAGATCTCTTGTCGTGACATGGAAACCCGACTTCATTTTGTATTTTCTGGCACAAATCTCGATATACGTGAGTTGTAGTGGAGCAACAAGCGTATACGCATCTTGCAAAGCAGTTAGGGAGCATATATGTGGAAAAGTATATATTTTTGGCTCTAGATTCATCAAAAAAGGGGTGATAAGTCTGCATAAGGAAATGGAAAAAGGCCCTCTTTGCAAGATATCAATGGTGAGGCAAATATTTCTATAACACTATGGTCCCAGTCCAAGAGGATGATTCACATGACGAACATGTGATATACTATTTGAGTCGGAGTCTCACGATTATTGAAACCAAATACTTGCATGTGGAGAAAATGGCCTTGGCAGCTGTTCAAGTTGTCCAACGTTTTCGTCATTGTATCTTATTATGCAGAACCACTGTCATTTCTGATTGCAACCCCATGCAACATATCCTTACTCGACAATTTATAAGGGGAAAGTACTCCAAATGGATAGTTTTTCTCCAGGATTTTGACTTGGAATTTGAATGTGCCAAGTCCAAGAAATCTTTGGTTTTTGTTGAACTGATATGTGACCTTCCCTCTACTGAGACAGGAAATGTGGAAAAGGATTCCTTTCCTGATGAATCCCTTTTTCTGATCAGTTATGATGATGTATGGTACGGAGATATCATCATGTACCTCCAGACTCAAACTTTATGACCTAACTTATCTAGTACAGATCGTCGTCGTATACGATATCAAGCCTGTCAATACATTTTCCTCAGTGATACCCTTTACCATCATGGTATTGATTCTATATTTCGATGATGTCTCACCTGTGATGAAGTTGAGAAAGATTTGAATGACTACCACTCTGGAGCATGTGGAGGTCATATGTCTGGGTATGGAATTGCCCAAAATATCTTACGAGCGGGCTATTTCTAGCATTCTTTATTTAAGGATTGCATTACTTTCGTCCAGAAATGCCATGCTTGCCAAACTTATAATAACAAGATAATATCTCATCCTTGTCCTTTACACCCTGTATTTTTCGTTGGTCCATTCACCAAATGGGGCATTGACTTCATGACATGTAACCCTCACTCGGTCGGGGGGCATGGATACATCATTGTAGTTGTGGATTATTTCACTAAATGGGTCGAGGTGATGCCTACATTCAATAACACTGGGAAAACTGTAGCATTGTTCATATTCAATCATATCATTACTAAGTTTGGTGTCCCTCAAGCCATCGTTACTGATCACAGTAGTCATTTTCTTAATTTTATGATGTCTGAACTTACTGAAAAGTTGGGTCTTCGCCCTGAAAACTCAACCCCCTATTATCCATAGGCCAATGATCAGGTTGAAGCGATTAACAAAGTTCTCACTACTATGCTTCGACGGATGATAGGAATTCATAAGACAAATTGGCACACGATGTTGTTCTCAGAATTATGAGCCTATTGGACATCCATTAAGTCTGCCACGGGATTCAGACATTTCCATATAGTCTATGGTATCGAAGAAATTTTGTCGATTAAATGTGAGATACCGTCTTTGAAACTGATCGTTGAACTCCTTTCTAATATCTCTGTTGAAGAGGAGCATCTGTTGTATTTAATGCAATTAGAAGAAACCTGTCGTGATGCCGCCTTAGTTATTGAAACTCAGAAGAAACGTGTTAAAGCCCAATATGACAAGCATGTCAAGCCACATGTTTTTTCTGAAGGTGATCTAGTTCTTCTTTATGAGGAAGATCGTGATTTTCTAGGGGCCAGTAGAGCCCATGTGGTAGGGTCCTTACATTTTCAAACAAGTGTTGGAGAAGGGAGCTTATGAGCTAGTTGACTATGATGGAATCCCTTTGAGTGAACCCAGAAATGGGCTTTACTTAAAGAAGTACTATGATTAAGTCATTTTTGCATGAGTGCTTGTACTTTTAGTGTATAATACTCTTGTGTGCTTTTTCGTTGTTTGGTTTTGACCTTCAAATGCTTACCTTGCATTGTGATTAGTTTCTAGATGTCAGTGTATTCGCTACCCTACATTGGCTTCGTTGATGGCGCTAGTCACAATAATCATAACTTAGCTTCTGTTGCTTGGGAAATATATGCACCTACAGATGAATTGATTAGTCTAGGTGGTGTTTTCCTTGGTCGCGCAACGAACAATATTGCAGAATAAAGTGCAGTCATCAAATTATTGACCAAAGTTGTTTCACTTGGAATTCGTCATCTTGTTGTACGACACAATTCATAGTTAGTATTCCTACAGTTGACTAATGTTTAATCCATTCGAAGTCCTACGTTGCTAAGGGTATATTTACGAATTCGCCTCTTGGAACGTCATTTTGATTACATTAAATATCAACAGATTCCTAGATTTCTAAATACATTAATAGATGTTTTGGTTGATTATGTGTTAGACAAACATTTGATACATTTATAAACTCCAATCACACTTTGTATATACAACAAGTAAGCCGGTATAAACCTCATATATATATAATGATAAAATTTTACAAAAGTGTTTTTGTTCGAAGACCAAAATATCAAAAATGTGAAGCACATGGCTTCATATACATAGAGCATCAAGGATGTTGCTCGCTATAACATGCGACTTCTTGTGCTACTCTACGGAGCAGTTGACTGATGGAAGAAGACACGCCCACTGTGTGGCGTTTGTAATGCCTCGGGATATCATCGATAGAGGCATCGAGGATGTTCATAATAAGCCCCTCCAGATTTTGTTCTATGGTCTCGTAATCCGCAACAGCTACTCCTGCTACAACACCTATATCCCCTTGCCTCTCGATAGGGGATGAAACTCGAGGATGATAAGGTCCCACATCTGCACCATGAAAGATAATTTGTATTAGTCATCGGATAAACAACATTAAAAACATTTTATATCATTAAAAATAAAAATAAAACATGATATAAAAAAAAATCCTTCTTACCTATGTCCCCCCACTGGGAACCTTCTAAAACAGCTAGGTCCAGGTCTCCACAAAATTCTATCCCGACATATGCATATTCATCGACCATGAGCATATGGGTTCTCAACCAGTCAAAGAATACATCATTATACCTAACGATAGGACCAGTTGCATGGCGTGCCATGAGTTCGACCCACCTCTTCATTCTCGGATCTTGTGGGGCAGGTATACCCCACTCTATCTGCAAGCACAATATTGGGACCCTCTCTAGGAAGAAGGACACCAAAATAGATCCATATCCGAACTGTTTTAGTTCACCACTCCTACACTTGGTCAGTTGTTTTTTCATACTTTTGAGAATCCCTTCATGCTAGTTGAAGATGTGAGGCTCCATACACTCCAGTGCATACTGGAAATAGATTTGAAGAACCATATGGGAACCTACACTCCCTTCCATGCATGTGATGGTATTGAGGATGGTCCATAGAGGAAAGTCATGAACATCTCTAATAGTGACTTTTCCTCTATGCTTTTGAGTACCTGGCACACAGTGTTCACTGATATAGTGGTTCATAGGTGCACCACCACCTCTTCTTTCTATAAGTGTTACTCGAGACCCATGGCGAGACAATCCTATTAAGAAGTAGATATCCTTGATATCTATCATCAGAATGTGAGCACCCACATGAAACGCCTACTCATTCACATCCCACATGTGAACCAAGTACTCGAGTAATATCACTTGGGCCCTCATACCCTGGATTTTAAAGAATTTCAACATCCCACACTACCGAAGGGCCATCACCGTTCTTGGGTCATTCTCGACAAAGTAGTCTTCCTCCTTGTGCTCTATCTCTCTCCATTGCAACATTTTTTACCGTGTAAAACCTGCAATGAAACCATAAAGAGAGATTTACATCATTATCTTCTTCTCTGGAGAATTGTTTTTGGCATTTTCATCTTTAAAAAATTTTGGGGTTGCGCACGTTGCAGGCCAGGGTATCTACACAGTGCAGAGTCATCACTGGATAGCTACAAGGCCTCCTGCGATGACCCTAGATCGTCATAGGGCCCAATATAGGGAACCTGGGACGACCTCCATGCATAGGTACCCTAAAAAATTAACTCAAAATCCTATTTCTAACCAATGAAAAATAATTTTCAATCCATGGAAAGATGGAGGAAATGAAGATTACCTTTTCTATGGAGATGGTTCATCGAATGATCATCTTTGCCCTCCGTAATCCGTAGTTGAAAATCGAGGTAAAAAGGGGGTTTTGGAGCAAGGTTTGGGTGAAATGACAGATGGAATAGTGAAATAAAGTTTATATCCATTTTTATTGACTTTTCACTTTTTCATTTGTATTTTATACTGTTATGTATGTTTCATCTAAACCATAAAGTCCTAAACCTTTGCAAGTGGTTGATTTTTTTAGATAAAAATTCTAAGAGTGAAACGTTGAAACGAATATCTGCTTTTTGGTTTGTTTTCGTACATTTGTACATATCTTTTAGGGTTTTTCAGGAAAAACTCTGAGCTTAGTATTTGTTCTGTTTCATGCCCGCAAATCAATGAGAATGTAACTGAGTATACTTTTATCACTTTTTTGGACTTGTAAAGGTTATAAGAAGAAGGAACCCCCTGGAGTTCCCTTTAAGCTCTTGTCAGACTCTCTAAACATGAAAAGATTGTCGATCGACCTTGTTTTTTTCATGCTCGTAAAAGTATTTGAAGAAAACATTTGATGAGCGGTTGGTTATCACTTTTGCAGTCTCATCAAATTAATTTACGAAAAAAGGTACTTGTGGAATTTTCTTTAAGTGTTTTTCAGACTCTCTAAAATTGAAAAACCCCTGAGTTTTATCTCTTTGGACTCATTAACAAACAGCGAAAGACCCATATGGGACCAAACCACTCCTTCCTAGGGTTCGTTAAATATACTCTGAGGGACTCATCCGAAGGATGATCTTACATCAATGAAGGATGAGCTTACATCAACAAGCATATGTTATCCTCCTCAAGCTTGCATAAAAATAAAGAGTTACTCGCCATAAATGGTGGGGGAAAATTGGGAAAGAAATGTGTCTATATATCCGTGTTAGTGGTAGTAATATTCTCTCTTGAACATGACACCCCCTTCATCATTGAATCCGTGTTGGAAAATCCATTTGTCTCTCGTTTTACCATCTGCATGTCCATATGTTGGGTCCTCCTTGAGTCAGTGCTGCCAAGACCATTGTCGTGTCATTCATATGCTCAAGAGAAGTCCAGCCTAAACAAGACTATTATCGAGTCAGTCATCTACAGTTATAAATTTTCTACCATGTCGGCCTTCCCTGTGTCAGTCTGAAATCACTTCATACTCTGATATGCCTCAAATATGTTACATATTTTGTGTCATTGATGGGGGATACATCAAGGCCCTCCTGTGATGAGTCTTTTCCTGTCGACTTCAACACATTATCCAGTAACGAGACATAGAAATCATTCAATACCTTAGAGCCTACATGCCTCAATGGTAGGTTTCTTCACTTTCAACAGTAGGTTCACATCATTGACCCCTGATTGAGAGATTCCATCGAGTGTTTGACTTCAACTCATTTATTCACATTCATTGGATTGTAATGGGGTACTTTGGGAGTCATTGACATCAATGGTGATTTCCCTCGCACTTGTTAACGATTTTCCTTAATGACCAGTAATCAAGTGGTTTCTACCATGTTCAACTTTAGCACCTATAATCACATGGTTAGATTCGTACTTAGGGATGATGGAGATGAAGACCCTAGATCTCATCATTCTGGTCTAGGTTGCGATGGAGTATTCATTATTTTTATTAACACATAGATCCCCTATATATGTCTCGTGGCCATGTACAAATTTGAGTCATTTTTCAAGAATAGATCCATAGTGTATTCCTGGGTGGCTATGAAGATTCATAATGAAATGGATCCACAGTGTATATTTAGTGGCCATGACTCACTTTACATTTTGTAATTTGAGTATGGGAATGCCTACCTCGAACAATGGTATATTATTATGCTGATGCTTGAATTTTTGCAGGTTCCCGATTGGTGCGCTCTTTGTTTCTGACACACACATTCTACAAAGTATTTTAGTTGTCACGAGTTCCAGCTTCATAAATTGGGGGGAATTATGTTACACATTATTTTGTTCATCTCTGTGATCCATTTACAACATGTGTTCATGTTCCCAAAAATATCCTTTCTCCATGAAGAAAGTGATTGGCCTTCTCTTCTCAAAAACCCTATTAAGGAAGGTCATTGCAGGTTGAACTATACATAGGGTGCGACGATGCCTGATCGTCGCCCCCAACTCTAAATCTGGACTACAATGTCTCTACATGCTGCACAATACCTAGGGTGCGACGATGTCAAAAAGATAAGAAAAGGTCAAGTTTCACGAAAGTTCTAGAAGATGATTTTCTAGAAGATGAGGTGGCCTCAAAATGGTTTGGATCTTACTTGCTTCTTTGATTTGGTGGGATCATAGTAATCTATTCAACCATCTCTCCTTCATATTATATAAAGAGGGATTTCTCACGTAAAAGGATAAGGTTAATGAAGGTTGAATAGGCCAAGAATTGTATGGAGAATTTTTCATTGGATCATTCTTGTATTCTTTAATGAATTTAATACCCTAGCCATGGCCTTTTTGACACATTACCAATTTCCAATTTGATACGAGACAGGAACCAAAATTTTGAGTTCTTTTAAACAATCCTCATCCACTCATATTTTTTATCACATTCATGAGTGGAGGCGGAGAAGACACTTGATCAAAGTTCCTCTTCCTAGCCAACTATTGGCTGAGTGGTTTACCAAATCACTCATTGGAGCTATTTCTCATGATGTCACCATGGGTGGTGTTGTCACTGAAGAGCAGGCGATTAGTCATGCTCATTATCTAGATCTTGTTTATTCGCAAATGGGAACACTTTACGATTTGATCCTTGATGCTCCTCATCCTTCCACAAATCCTATCCCAACACCTCCGACAGCTTCTCATGCTATTGATGATGTGATTGGCAGCTCTCATGCTGAAACCCAGTCTGCGCATGCTAGTCACACCAATCCCAAATCTAATAATTCTAATGTACAAAATACTCCTACTCCTACTCCTTCCTCTGGTAATACTGCTGAAGTTAATTTTGTTCAATCCACACCTACTGGAAAGAAAAAAAATAAAAATAAAGGGAAGGGTAAGAATAAGCAGGACAAAAATAACAATCAACCATCTGATAAAGACTAAACACAAACCGTTGATGAGAAAGATAAGTGTCAACCTCAATATCCTTGCCTTATCTGTGGTGATGATCATTACATGAAATATTTTCCACGATGCGTCGAGGTTACTAAGTTCCTCCAAGGGACCAGAAAGCCTCCTACACCTGTCATTTTTTCACAACCTTTCACTTCTCAACAACAGGCCCAACTGGTCATTCATGACCAAGCTTTTCCTTCCACCTCATCTTATGTATTTATGTCTACTGGTGCCTCTAAGAAGAATGAAGTTGTAGTCGCAACTCGAGCCAAAGATCATTCCTCGTCAAAAGAGAAAGTTGATGATATAAAACCTTTGTTGGTTCAAACTCCTCCCCCAACTTCACCTCCAAACGGTCCTATTCATCTCGAAAGACCGGGTCTCAATACAATTCTTCGCCCTCCTCCCAAGGGCGTTGTCCGAAAGTCTTCGTTCAATCCTCACGTATGTGTTGCACAAAACTACAGTATTGTAGAAGACATTGCGCAAACACCCTCTACGATGTCATCTCTCGAAGTCCTCCAAAGTTTTCCTACTCACGGAAGGCACTGTTAAAGGCCAATGGTGGAATTGATCCTACAGATACTAATTTGATAATCTTTGACTTGGAAGATCACGTTCAAAGGATTCCTCCTCAGTTAGCATTTCAGATCCAAGTTGTCGTTGAAAATAATAATATTTGTAGAACCGTTACTGATGAAGGAGCCTTGACTTGCGTTATGTCTGTTACTTGTTGGAGAGCGATTGGCTCTCCTTCTCTCACCAAATCACACAATACACTTAAGGCCTTCAATGGTACATGTTTTAAACCCTACGGTGTTCTTCCTTCATTGTCTATTACGTTTGAAGGTAAATCGTTCAACGTCGAGGTTGAGTTCTTTGATGCACCTCTTGATTATAACCTTTTACTTGGTCGTAGTTGGATTGACTCCATGCATGCAGTTGTGTCTCCCCTTTTCTGTGTGATACGTTTCCCGCACCAAGCAAAGGTCATTACTGTCGACCAACTAGTCTTCTTTAATTCTGATTCATTTACTAGCAACGTACCCTTTATCTTGAAAACACCTCCTGGTTACGAGAATGTTGACATGGGTCTCTTGAAATATTCAAAATTGATGGGTACATTTCCAATCCCACCACCCGATATTCCCCCTCCTTTTATTGCCTCTATTAACATGATTTCCACCACTGTTTGTGAAACCCCCACGTCATATGACCCGTGGATAGTACCTGACCTTGGTGATTATCTTCATTATGGTGACATAATTCCTGTAAGTCCGGTCGAATATGCTTATCAATCTATTCAAACGATAACCCCCTCTCGTCCTTCTCTATGTGATTCATCTCCTAATCTGTTCCATGTGATATTTCTTACTAATGAGATGATCATGTGAGTCATGTCTATGGAAGATAATACATGGGATGATGGGCATCATCGCTTTATTCTCTTCCTAGAATGTGATACTATAAAGAGATGCCAATGGATTTCAACTCCGTCGACCTTTGTTGTTATTTCTTATGTTTCTGAGTCAACACATGATGTGTTGTATGAAGGAAACCTGAGTAACATTTCACCTACCATTCCTCTATACATATCGATTAAACTTGGAGTCGTAAAAAATGTCCATATCGGTGCCTCATGCTCTATTGACGAGGTACACACCTATAAAGCCATTTTTCAAGAATTGTGTGACGTTCTTGCCTGGAGTTATGAAGAAATGCCAGGTATTGATCTTGAGATCATTTTACATGAGATTAGGACATACCCGGATGCTAAACCCATTCGGCAGAGACTTCACCCAGTGCATCCAAGAAAAGTTTATGCTATCAAGATTGAAGTTGAAAAAATTCTTAAAGATGGCTTTGTCTATCCTGTGTCTTTGACTGATTGGGTATCCAATCTCATTCCGGTAAATAAGAAGAAAGGTATCATCCGTGTTTGTGTATATGATGGGGATATAAACAATGCTTGTCCTAAGGAAAATTACCCAAGCCCTTTCATCGACCAGATTGTTGACAACTACGTTGGGAGTGAAATCTTCTCCTTGATGGACAGTTTCTCCGGCTATAATCAAATTAATATTTTACTCATGGATCAACAGAAGACCACTTTTATTTTCCCTTTGGGAACCTTTACCTACCGGAAATTACCCTTTGGTCTCAAGAATGTTGGTGTGACCTTTCAACACGCTATGTCTTATGCTTTCCATGATATTAATCACATTATGAAACCCTATCTTGACGATCTATCGACACATTCCATGCATCGCCAAGATCACCCGACACATTTAAGGGTCATTTTCGTATGTTGTCATTATTATCGTATATGTTTGAACCCACACAAATGTGTTTTTTGTGTGGATTCCGGAAAAATTCTTGGTTTCATTGTGTCTATACATGGGATTCGAGTAGACCCCTTGAAGGTTGAGGATATTCTTAATCTACCTCCTCCTTCCACACTACGCCAACTCCAAAGTTTGCAAGGGAAGACAAACTTTTTGCGTCATTTCATCCCCAATTATGTTGAACTGACAAAAGGATTCACTTGACTACTCAAGAAGGTCATTGCAGGATGAACTATACATAGGGTGCGGCGATGCCTGATCATCACCCCCTGCTCTAAATCTGGGCTGTAATGTCTCCACAGGCTGCACAATACCTAGGGTGCGACGATGTCAAAAAGATAAGAAAAGGCCAAGTTTCACGAAAGTTCTAGAAGAGGATTTTCTAGAAGATGAGGTGGCCTTCGAATGGTTTGGATCTTACTCGCTTCTCTGATTTGGTGGGATCATCATAATCTCTTCAACCATCTCTCCTTCATATTATATAAAGAGGGATTTCTCATGGAAAAGGCTAAGGTTAATGAAGGTTGAATAGGCCAAGAATTGTATGGAGAATTTCAGTTCATCAAGTCATTGTGGATCTTCTTCATTCAATCTTGGAGTAAGTGTGTGTGTTGGAGAAAAGAGTCATCGAGAGGGGACCTTATGACATAAAGGATTTGGTTGTAATCTCCACTTTCATTTTAATATGATACAGTCATATGTTTCTTTCCCATAAAACTTGTCTTGTTTTATTGTATGATTCCTTGATCACATACATAAGTTCTTGTTGACTTCATTGTGTTTCTTTCACTTTGGTTGGCTTGTGTTTCCTTGCAGATCCAATATCACAGGAGAACAAGAGTGGATCTAGGATGGAAATGGAAATAGGAAACAACATTTAAATGGTATGTTTTCTACCTCTTGTTAAATAGTAAACTCAATAGTTAGAGCTTAGGGAAAGCGTCATATTCTGTTATGTTTTTTTTTAGATCTAGGTGGATCTAGGGAGATTTGTTTATGTCCCCATTTACTGATAAGTCCCATAACAGTGTGTGTGTGTGTGTTTGTTTTGGTTTTCCTTTCTCTTGTATCCATTTACCATTATAGATTGACCCCGGTTCATAACCAATAAGCTTTCGTCATCCTTAGCCACCTAACCCTTGTTTGCTTTGTTGATCTCTCTTGCGATCTCTTGGAACTTCTTCGTGAAATCTGTTTCTTATATTTGGGCCTGCGCGGTCTTCTCTTTGAGTGTGTCCAATACCTGCACTGCAATATCTTCATTAAACATCCTTGCACACTTTGCCTGGGTTTGTGCCATATTTTTTTTTTCTTCTTCCTCCTGTGTAATGACCGTTGATGCCAGCTCCTGGAGCGGTTACATTTGAGTCTGGCACTCCTTTTTCTGTGTTTGTGCAGCTATGAGTTCTACCTGCAGTTTCTTCATATCCTATGCTCCTTTGATGTGCTCTATTATTGACATTGTCTTCTGCCTCTGCTTGAAGTCCTGGATCATTGCGCTTATCATTTGTCCTTCCTGTTCCCACTGCTAGACCTGTTGATCCTCTTCCATCTTCGTCCAGAGCTATGTTTCTTTCTCAAACAAGTCGCTTGTTGCATAGACTTGTATCTGTATCTCCTTTATCTACATTGTTTCCTCCTACTTCCTCTACTCCTTCACCTCTAGTGGAGTGGTAGGTGTGAGATTCTTCCGAAGGTGCTCAATCTCCTCTTTGTATTGATCGATTTTTTGCACAATCTGATCAATCTTCTGTGTCACCGTGAGTTTCATCGTCTGCACACTCTTTGGTATTTTATCATAGGCTACAAAAAATTTCTTCTCCAGCCTATTCACGCGGTATTTCTCATCTTTGATCTCGAGCTTAGCCTACTTGAGCACCAATTCCAGCTCACCTCGATTTTCCTTTTCCTACTGCAATTTCATTGTGTCTATGCATGTGTGAGACTGTACCTCATGTGTGACATTGACTTGCAGTTTTTACAAGGCCTTGGTTGGTATCTGCGTCAATACTAACTGTATTTGAGCCAAGTCCTTTAGGGGTGACTGCCCCATGATTTCGTCCATGTGCAGCATGCTGGGTGTGATGTGAAATGTCGAGCTTGGTTTTTTTGTCATCTAGATCCTTTCCTACTCGCTTAATCCAGCTTTGCCTCCTATCTATGATGTTGATGGGACCATTCCTTTATTGTTGTTGGTTTCCTGTGCTTCTCCAAGATGCTTGAGAAGTTGTTGCATGTGTGCCATCTCTACCTCAATTCTGTCCCTTTGGCGTGCAACATTAACAAAATCCTCGATTGTGTGATCCTGGATCATTTGGGCCACCATGTCTGCATCATCCTCAGTGATTGTGTATCCTGGGGGTGTTTTGTGTGCCTTCGCCTTCTTGCGCACCCCCCCCCATCTGGATGACTGGCCTCTTACTTTGGCCTTTCTCCTGTGGAGTAGCACTTGATGTAATCCCCTGTGTTGTCTCAGCCTATTTCTGTTGTACCTGTGGCACCTATTTGTTGTTCTTCTTCCCCTTTTGGGTGCCTATCCTGGATGTCCCCCCTCTTTTTTTGTTGTGCCTTGCTCTGACCTATCAGTGGTCTCTTGGGCACTGTTATCTCTTGGTCATGTGTTTGTTCCTGTCTTACCTCCTCCTCCTATATTTCTGCGAGTATTTCTCGATTGAGGACTGGAATCCTCCAATCATCATCCCAATCCTTAATGGCCATCTCTATGTCTTCATGCTTGATACAATAGTGCAGTTGTAGCCATTGATTGTCAGGATATTTTTGTTCCTGGATCCACACCGCATGTCTAGTGGCTTTGAAGTTGGTTATGCTCTAATACTGTGTGATTTCTTCTAGTGTCACCCTCGAAGTGTTGGCAATGTTTTCTTGTAGGTCGTTGAGATAGCCTTCAAATATGGTTGCATTCGCCTTTCTATTCTTGGGGTCCAAAGCAGACCCCAATGATAAGTATCGTGCTCTGTGGCAGGGATTGGGTCTAGTAGAAAATAATGAATACTTTGGCTCCTTCCATCCGATCAAGGCTATCAGGATGAGTAGCCATGAATAATGAAATTTTTTCCCCAGATCCTGCACGTCCTTGCAGTCGTTTAGGAATAGATTCAACAAATAAGTGGCCCAGTTGAGTGTGGTTCCCTCTGCACACTATGATGTAGTTACGACAACCCGGACCAGGACTTCCTCCTTGCGGCATTTCCTGAGTAATTTGCATGCCATAATTTTTGTGGACATTCTTGTCACGACGTCACTAATACGCTTGATGATGATTCTGTGCAACCCCCTTTCGGTGCAATATTTCTTCTTCATTTCCTCGACCAGTGCTTTCTCCTTCATTTTGTCCTCAAGGAACTATGCGGGATCCTCACCCCATGATGGAAACCCTCTAATGTATGTGATGAGCTCTATGTCTATTGAGACTAGTTGTTCTAGCCACAGGTATCCTCCATGGATGACTTCCATCAGCCGCTTGACGCAGTTGTTTTCATACTAGCCCCTCCCAAAGTGTGGGATGTCCAACAAGCATAGAATCTCATTTTTGGCCAATCCTTTTGCCCACTATACTAGTTGATTAATTGGTTCACCAAAGGGTCCTATACCCACACTCTATAGGTATACTTGCTTGGTGAACTCTGGGAACTTGTCCGTGTTCGTCACGTCATGGTCTGAGTACCTCAATTTCTCCACGTGGACTAACATATTTTCTATTATTTGCACCCTTTTCGAAATGTGCAATAAGACAATGGTTGTGGTGGCTTGCCTGCGCGGTGACCTTGGTACCGTCTGCATGCCCTTTTGTTGTGGTGGATAACTCGAGGTTACAACCTCCATTGTTCTCTCTTCTGGATACTCCTCTGGTCAGTTGGTGACATCTTCCACTATTCCCTCCTTTGGTTGTCTTGGCATGGTTGTCTGTGACCTTTCTAGTGTGGTCGTTTCTACCTAGTTTGGATCCATCTCATTGGCTCTCGAGGATTCTTCAGGGTTTTCGAGGTGTACTTGGTTTCTTGCGTCATCTGCTTGTTGTCCTTGTCCTCCTTTGGGTACAACCATGTCCATTCCCACTGGTGTTGTCTGTTGGGTTTCCTCCACAATGGTTGTGGGGCTTCGTGGTGTCATATCAGGCGACGTGATTTTGTCCATGTTGAGAACTTCTGGAGGCTGAGGTGGTTTTTGTTCGCTTCCCTGTGGCTACGGTGGTTCTCCGGCACTGCTTCGAGGTCATCTAGCAGTCTGGATCGGTTCTCTCTATTTGGGTGGTGCCATGGTGGTAAGGATGTTGTTTGTCGAGCTTAGTGCACTTTGCAACCTCTACAACCTTAACTCTCTGCTTTGTATGCTCTATCGTTCTATTCCTTTCCTGATTGCACAATAACCTTTCTGCTCCCGCGTGATTTCTTTGTGTTGGGATCATGTGAAGCTTGTTAGAGATGTTAAAGCTTCAATTGTCTCCCATTAATCATCCCTCTTAGTTCTGTGCCTCCTAAATCCTTCAACTATACAGCTCCCCCATCTGTAATAGTTTTTACTTCGTATGGTCCTAACCAATGCATTCTGAGTTTTCCTGGATGATGAAGGGATTTATTGTCATACATAAAAACTAAGTTTCCTTCCTTGAAATTTTTCCTCTTGATATGCATGTCATGCCAAGCTTTGTCCCTTGCTTTCTAGACTTCTTGGTGAAACCCTGCTAGAATCCTATCTTCCTCCATGATCATTAATTGATTCATCCTATCCTGTACTGCACCTCATTCTGTCATTTTTGTAATTGTTTCTACACACAGACTGGGTACCAAAAATTCCAGTGGCACCATTGCTTCTTGTCCATATACAAATTTGAATGGCTTTTGTCCTGTCAATTTCTTGCATGTGGTCCTGTATGTCCACAATACTGCCGGTATCTTTAGGTTCCAATCATCCCTATTAATGTTATAGATCTTCATCAGTGCATTTTCAAGGATCTTATTAAAGGCTTCTACTGTTCCATTTTCTTGAGGATGATATGGTGTACTCTTTTGAAGATGAACTTCAAATTCCTTAGTCATAGCCTTAATAGTATTATTAATGAAGTGAGTGCCTTGGTCACTCATCAAAATCTTGGGGAAACCAAATCTAGTGATCACTTGTTCGAACAAGAAGTGTGATGTTGTCTCTGCACTACAATATTTGACTAGTGCTGCTTCCACCCATCTTGTCAGGTATTCTGTCACGGTGATAATTTACCTCGCTCCTGTCCTTTTAGCTGGTGGGTTAATTGGTCCCACAAAATCTATTTCCCATTTTTCAAATACCTGCAAATTTACCTGTGGTCATAGGGGCATCTCATCCCTTCTATTTGGTTTACCAACCCTCTAACATACATCACATTTCAGGCAGTACTCCTTTGAGTCTCTGTGAAAATTTGGCCACCATATCCCTACGTGCAATACCTTTTGCGCGGTAGCTTTCCCTGCATAATGTCCTCCTGCTATTCCCTCATGGGATTCTACTAAAATCCTTAGTCTTTCATGTTCAAGCACGCATCTTCTCAAGATGTTATCTACACCCATTTTATATAAGTATCCTGCAATTAGCTAATAATTTGCAGCCCGACCTACCAGATTTTTCTTCTGCACGATGTTGAATTCCTGTTGCATAGTCCCTGTACTCAAGTATTGGATAATGTCTTTGAAGTATTCATCGACGATCTGGACTTAAAATGATTTTTCGTCTAGAAAGTTGTGCTCTAGATTTGTAGGTTACACCCCATTCATGATCCTCGATAGGTGATCAGGTCCTGCGTTCAACTTCCCTGGATTGACTATTACTTCAAAATCAAATTCTTGAAACAACAATCGCCATCTGCAAATTCTCCCCCCCAACACTGGCTTGTTGACTAGGTATTTAAGTGTTGAATGGTCTATGAACATCTTGAAATGTTTTCCCAGTAAGTAATTTTTGAACTTCTGAAGCACATAGACCATAGCTAGGCCTTCCCTCTCTGTAGTGTTGTAGTTTTTCTCTAATTCTGACAGTTTTCTGCTAGCAAATTCTATAGGATGATCCAATTCTCCTGCTCTTGGTTGCACCAAAATAGCTCTAAGTGCTATGGTTGATGCATCTACATGTACGTGGAATGTCTTCTCCCAGTCTGGGCATACTAGTATTGGTTCAATTACCATCTTTTCTTTCAGCATATCCATATCGTGTTGAAAATCATCATTCCACTAGAACTTTGTGTCTTTCCTTAGCAATTTCTCCATTGGTGTGGTGATCTATGCATACCCCTTTATAAATTTCCTATAGTATCATGTGTGTCCCAATGTCATTCTTAGTTTACAAACTGTTTTTGGTGGTGGTAGTTTAACGATTACTGCAATCTTGGCAGTATCTACAAGTAAACCTTACTTGCATACTAAATGGCCCAATAGTATCCCAAAAGATGTTTTTAAGATGCACTTCTTGATTTTTAACGATATCTGGCACTGCCTGCATATTTCTAACATCAACCGCAAGACCTCTACATCATATTTCAATGGCATATAGACTGTCTAATCATCCAGGTATACCTTTAAAAACTGGTGGATAAATTCTTTAAACACGGTTATGACTACTCTGGAGAATATTGTTGGAGCTTTCTTCAATCCAAACGACATGATTGTGTACTGGTAGGATCCCCATTCTGTAGAAAAAGTGGTCTTGTATCTTTCTTTCGGTGCTATCTTGATATGATAGTATCCTGAAAATACGTCGGTGAATGAATAAGCTTCTTGTCCTCCTACATTCTCGAACACCTCATCTGTGAAAGGTGTAGGGAATGGATCATGTAGGCACACATCATTCAACTTCCTCAAGTCGACACATATTCTTATCCCCCCTTGTTTCTTCTCCTGAACTACCATCAGGCTTATGCATTATGAGTCTTCTATGGGTTCTATGATTCAAGCCTCCAACATCCTATTGATCTCAACTTTGACTTTTTTATTATATATTGGATTTAGTCTCTATGGTTGTTATCTGATCTGTCTTGCCTCAACTCTGAGCGATATTTTCATTTCACCTAGCTCTCTCGTTATGCCTTTAATTTATGTGAACATTGTTGGGAACAGGTCGTTGTACTCGTGCAGTAACCCTGTTATGCTTTACACTGTTTGCTCATCCTAATAGTCTCTAATGATGGCCATTTTGGGAATCTCAACTATCCCAATGTTGACTTTCTTTACCTTGATCAGCGCATCAATTACTTCTGATTCTATAGGTGGACCTTCCACTTCTCTTTCGCCTTCAACTTCTTCAATCTGAATATCGTGCAGGTCATCTTCATATGGTACTTCTTCCTGCACATGGTAGCATGACAATAGTTCTTTCACTGTCTATCTATTCTGTTGTTGTTCTTTTGTTATGAGTTAAACTTCTGGTTCCTTAATGAATATCACCCCTCTTATTTGTTTAATTTTTGCATCTATGTTGGGTTTCTCATGCTCAAATGAGAAAGTGACTGTAAAGTTTTGTTGTGGTACTGTCTAGCATATAGTTACTCTATGCAGTTCCTGGTCTGTATACAAATTTGTTGGGATGCCCTCTAATGCGTGGATGAAATGATGAGGTCACTCCTCTGGGGGTGTCATCTTCCACAACGCTCTGCATTTCTCTAAGTGTCTTGTTGATGCCCCCTATCCATCATATTTATGTTGTTGGTTGCTTCTTTATTCTGCGCCAAACCTAATGCATAGTAATCACTTACATTGGTACCATTCCTTGATTATTTCTTTGTTCCCACCCCACCATCTTGCAAGTATGGCCTTGAGTATTTTATCTAGTGCTAAGATACTCTGATTTTCTAACACTTCATCTTCGTAGTGTGTCAATAATGCTTCTAGATCGTTCACCCCATAGAAGCTAGGTGGTTCCCTTATCTCCGTACCTACCCATCTTACCGCATGGTCTATTCTTGAGCATCTTCTTGTGGAAACTTGTTGTAGCCTCTGTTGCCAATTCTCTAAACCCATATCTGAGTCTAACACACATGAGGTGATGCTCCACCAACTGAGTATTCCATCTGCAGTTGTGTTTACGTAATCCTCATCTCATGCAGTTGTTCTGTACAACTGGTTAATTTCCTCCAGGTCCAAGTAAGTAGGTTCTATGAACCTTTCCCCTTCCGATGGGTCTAATGGCGCAATGAACTTGTATTCTCCTAAATCGAAGGTCATTTTTCATGTCTTTAAGTTGATTATGGTCTGGTTATCAAACTCCCAATCCAAGCCAAGAAATGTTGGGTAAGGTGTTGTGTCATCCACTATCTCTATTACCTCAAAATCATCTTTAGCGTGCACTCCATCCAGGTCTATTGTCACTCCTTTTAGTCTTCCAATTGGTAGAAATATGTGTTTATTTGCTAGTTTCAGTAGAACGGATGAATAGCCTAATGTGGGCTCTCTCATACATTTCCATGTCTTCTTGGGTAATACATTGACTTCGAATCCTAAATCCAGTATGATATCTCCCATGTTGAAATCTCCAATGTTGGCGTTCAACCTGAACTCCCTACTTGTTCTCCTCCTTGTATGTAGATGATTGATTGTTTTTTGTTCTATCTTTCCTTTTGTCTATACACTACATCTTTCTAGCATATTTTTTAATACTTTGATAAATGATGGATCATTTAGTAATTTTATACATGATTGCAAAAAAAATTTGATTGTACTTACTTGTCCCAGGGGTTTTGTTTCCTTGGTGTGATCCAATGATGGAGGCATCTCATACTTGGGTGCTTCATTACTATGTTGCACGTTTGATGTTGATGCAATGTATGGCTTCAGGAATTCTTGTCTGGCTTGCTTAAATATCTTCTTCTCTTTCTGTGCATCTGTTGGGCTCTAATGATGTCCTAAAAACAACCTTAGTGAGACATTAATTTTATCAGCCAAGGATTCATCTTTTCTCTCAAGAATGTCAGCAAATTCTATGAAAATATTCATAGAGGTTTAAATCATGTAGATAATTCAGTTACAACAAATCTAAGTCTATCTAAATTATTGCAATAATCAAGTTCTTCACACATTGACTAAAAACTCTGAAACTAATAACGCAATCAACAAAAACATATTCTGAACAGAAACACACCATAAATCAAAGCATTAACCAATTACTGAATTCATTCATCTATCTAAGAAACAACAATTTAGTATACAAAAACACTTAATGAATCAATCTCTTAATGATTAATTAATTTGTTGGAAAGGAACATCGATCTACTGAATATTTAAGAAGGAACAACAAATGAAAATTAAATGAAAGGAATAGAAAATGTGAATTTAACGAAAGGAACAAAAAATGTGAATTTAAATGAAAGGAATTCATGAGCGATAAATTGAAAGAAAATGGAAGTGGAACAACAATCGATAATCTCCAATGGAACATCTACTCTCTGCAAATGGAACAACATAACCAATTCATAAAAGAATCAACACATTGATGAGTCTATCTTAACTGTTGAAAGGAAATTCAAATTGCATAACTATAATAGAATTGATAATATTACATATGAAATAGTAGCTTCTGTCGACTGGGCCCACGGTCTTCAGAAGATACTACTACGAGAAACTCAGTACGCGGAAATGATCAAAACTCTTGAAGATTTCATTAATTCCATAATTGATAAATCATTTAAAATGGGATTGTTGTACAAAGTGTCAACAATTAAGAGATTTTAATTATGGTTATCTCTCTATCATTCATTATCCTTTATATATTACAATGATATAAGTAAATTAAGCTATCCTAAGGATCAATAGATCCTCAGGATTTCTTTTACTATTTATGAAGATTGCAAGATAAAAACTCAATCTTCCTTTGAACCGTTTTGTGCCTGATTTCTTCGATCTTCAATGGCCTGTGCATTTTCATGATCTTCTTAATTATCTTTAGTTAACAACAAATGTTCATTTCTCCATAAAATCAAAACAATTCAAACCAAAGTTCATAAAATATCTAATATCATTCAATATTATTTCCTAAAGGCTTTTTAACCATTTTCTTCCCTAATTACTTCAAATTAATAGAAAAGTCAACAAAGAATATATCACAAACAAGAGTAACAAGGAGACTATTTATACCTTTTTATCAACCCAACATACCCCCTATCTTACCTTTTTGCATGTCCTCATGCAACAAGAGAGTTTATGTGAAAAGCAGTGATACTAAAGGGTGGAGAGGTCTCTTCCCTAGGTATCTGGAACCCATGCTTACCTTTAAGCTCTTCAAAAGAAACATCTTCCCTTTTCTTACCAATTTCATAAACACTATGATAACCCTCTGGAGGATACCAAATAATGGGGGGATTGTACCTGCATCCAATCCAGGAAGGCCCTGCTTCCATGATCATTTTGGCATACCTCTCTAACCTGAGAGCAGTTGCTTGAAAATTCTTGAAACCAAATGGTTCCCTATTCCTGACTTGATTTGAAGAGACACTCCATCATAATTTGGCAGCAGAAAGGGCTTCTTCTTTAATCTCTCCAAAATACTATAGCCATGAATGTACAACACACTAGTACATTTTGATCAAATTCCGACAGCACGTTCGATGCAATTGCCACTTTATATTTTCGAGAGAACGACAAACATTGGACCCCCTCAAACGTTGTTTCACATGACGTCACTTTTCGGACGACATAAATTTTGTCTTTATTGCGACGTTTCATGCGAACACGTGTCATCTTGGATTTGACTGTCCAAATGCAGAGAGATATATGGCGCATAAGTTGAACAGAAAAAAGGCAAGGTTACAACGCCTAGAGATGAGGAGGACCCCTCGAAGAAAAGGAAGGTTTCCCCCCCGAAGCCTTCCTCCCAAAAGAAATTGAAAGCTTCTATGACAAAAATGCAGACTATCCTCACCTTAGATGACTTTGATCTTATTATAGCAGCCATGAATGATGCTTCCTTGGAGATAGCAGAGAAACAAGAGGCTAAGAAGGAAGCAATGTACAATAGAATCGATATTGAGCTCCAAGGAGTGTAGCAAGCACTACAGTCCAACTGTGCAGTTTCCACTGTGCCTATGTCAGTAGGAACACCAGAACTGGGAGATGAGCCAGCTTAACTCCATCGAATAGTCGATACAATCGAAGCTCTCCTTCGACGAGCACAAGAAGAAATAGCGCAAGCCACCCAGGATTTGACACAGGTACAAGGAGTACTTGTCGAACAACACAGTGTTGTAGAATAGGAAAAAATTGCTCTCCAAGAGAAATGAGATGAAGAAAAGGCACAACTGCAACAAAGCAAGGAATAGTTGCTCACAAAGAAACTCGAAGTAAAGGAAATGGTCAACAAATCACTTCGTTCTATGATTGTCGTAGAAGTAAAGGAAAAAGATCAAATCACGAAGCAAGTAGCACAACTTGAAGAAGTGATCCAACAACTCTAGTAGCGCATAGCAGATTTAGAGCTACGCGTTGTGCCCAAGACCTTGTAGGACATAAGGGACCAGCAAAAAGCAACTGCTTGCAACGTAATTGACAGACTAAAGGCCCTTACCTTAGAATGCAATCAATTCGCTGATCACAGTGCTCAGACATACAAGAAACTTACTAAGAACCCAGAGTTGCAGGCACTAGAGTTGCAACTCCAAGAAGCGAAGAAGAACGTAGAAATACTACAGGCATAGCTGAAGTCTCTATCAACTATGGAAATAATGAAGAGATCTCAAGAGCAGCGAACCGCCCAGCAGCAAATCCATAATATCCAGAGAAGAGTTATGGAGATAACTCAGAAACTCTAGCTGGTACAAGATAAGGCCTATCATTTGTTTATAGAGGTAGAAGGCCAAGTAGAAGAACTGGAGCAGGTTAGCACCACAATAGAATAGCACCTGTAAGGACCTGTCAATGATGAAATCATTCAAGAAATTTGTTGAAAAAGAGCATGTAGCACAGCAGCAAGTCGAAGCAGTTCAAGTCAAACTCAAAGCGTTCAAAAAAAAACTTCTTATATCATAGTGACTCACGATGAGTCACAGGCGAGTGTTGGGCGCCTGTTGTCCCTTGACCAGGTTTTGTTAATATCTGGTCAAGTTTGACCTATTTTTGGACTTCGATAGCCTATCGAAGGAGGAGGGCAAGATGAAGCAGAGATCGTGGGATCTCGGCCCCTTTTTGGGTCCTTTTTGGGTTTTTGGGATTATGTAACAGGAATGGAATATTGGCCCATGGGTTTACCCATGCTTAGGCCTATTTTGTAATGTATAAATAGATTTCTAGGCAATGTAGAGAGGAGAGACATCTATGTGATGTTAGTATGCAAGTAGGATAAGTGCCAAGAGTTCAATCTATGTGATCAAGAATTATAATGCTTTGTGTATTCTATGTGACACTTGCAGAGTTAAGTGCAAGTCATTGTAGAAAGATTGTGAAAGGCTTAGTGATAGAACATGAGGAAGAAGGACCTAGTGAGTTGCGCAAATATTATGTCCTATGCGGAGTAAGGGTTTTGAGGGTCTGTGCTTGTAATCGATTGACTGAAGAAAATAAAAAAGAAGAGTTGGTGGATGTATCCCTAGGGTGGGGGTGAACCACGTAAAAACTGTGTCATTCTACTTTGTGGCTTATCTTAATGTGTTTATGACTCTCTTGCTAAGTGCTTTTGATAGAGATAGCTAAACCTGCGCATGCTTTATGCTAATGATATATGAGAATATTAGATCTTTCCTACATGAATGTGCTCAGTGCTTGAATCTGTTAGATCTTATCTATTTCTTTATGCTAAGTGCTTAGATGCATCAGATCTGAGTAATTGTTGTGATGTTCTAGTTGATCTACGAAGTAGATATTATGTACATACTGATGAACTCAGAGTACTAAGTGCATTATTACGTAGTACAATCACAGATCTGTGTCCCAGCTAAGGTTGCAGACATCTGAGTCCTGCAACCACCCCTGCCTCTACCTCGGGTGAGACTTCATATGCTTCGCAAGTGTTGCTGAAAGGGATGGTAGTTAGGGTTTTGTTGGTGCATCGTTGTAGCATTGAACCCTAGGTCTGCCCCTGTGCCAACAATAACCTTCAGGGATTTCTTGGTCTGGGTGTTCTACTCGAGGTGGTTGATTACTTGGTCCCTTAGGGGATTTGATCGAGCTACCTATGTCTAGGATTTCAGGTGTTTCTTCTCCTTCCAAAATCACAGGAGATCCAGGTTCAGGTGATGGTGGGTTTTCCTCGACAATTCCACTAGTCTCCCCTTCTCCTTCTCTCAAATTACAAGAATTTCCCTCGCCTAAAGGACTGAAAAGTGGAGTATGTGTATTTTGGAAACTCTGTTCAGTTCCTTCGGTTCCATTATGAACCTCAGCATGAGTTGCAGTTGGTGAATTTGTTGCTTGAGGGACTCGGGTAGAACCTTTTCGAGGTCCAACTGAGGCTTGAGATTCAAATTTTTAGATTATTTATTCTATAAAAGTGCTCCTTCTAGGGGGTATTGGGCCCTAGGATTTTGTAGGTTTTGGTAAGGGTTTTTGTTTTTCAGGTTCTTTCTTATTATTCATACACACTGACACAAATTCTATGAATCTATATAACCTCTATGCATTAGTTGAAGGTGGATGTTGGCACAAGAATTGTACTTGTTTCCTACGTATGTTCTCACCTTCCGTTTTCAATGCCTCCTCCTTCAGATATGCAACCTATACTATCTTTGACATTCTCCCCGGAAACAACGCCAAAATGTTGGGCTCTAAAGATGTCCTAAAAACAACCTTAGTCTGACATTAATTTTATCAACCGAGGATTCATCTTTCAAGAATGTCAGCAAAGTCTATGCAGATAGTCATAGAGGTTTAAATCATGTAGATAATTCAGCTACAACAAAACTGAGTCTATCTAAATTAATGCAATAATCAAGTTCTTCACACATTGACTAAAAAATCTGAAACTAATAACTCAATCAACAGAAATATATTATGAATAGAAACACACCATAAATCAAAGCATTAACCAATTACTGAGTTCTTTCATCTATCTAAGAAACATCAATTTAGTCTACAAAAAGATTTAATGAATCAATCTCTCAATGATTAATTAATCTATTGGAAAGGAACAACAATCTACTGAATATTTAAGAAGGAACAACGAATGCGAATTAAACAAAAGAAACAACAAATGTGAATTTAACGAAAGGAACAACAAATGTGAATTTAAATGAAAGGAATTCACGAGCAATAAATTGACAGCAAATGGAAATGGAACAACAATCGATAATCTACAAATGGAACATCTACTCTCTACAGATGGATCATAACCAATTCATAAAAGAATCAACACGTTAACGAGTCTATCTTAATTGTTGAAAGGAAATTCAAATCACATAACTATAACATAACTGATAAGATTACAGATGAGACAGTAGCTCCTGTCGACTATGCCCATGGCTTCAGAAGACAATTCTACGAGAAACTCAGTACGCAGAAATGATCAAAACGCTTGAAGCTTTCATTAATTCCATAACTGATAAATCATTTACAATGGGATTGTTGTACAGAGTGTCAACAATTAAGAGATCTAAATTCTGGTTATCTCTCTATTTTTCACTATCCTTTATATATTACAATGAGATAGGAAATTAAGTTATCACGAGGATCAAAAGATCCTCAGGATTGATTTTACTATTTATGAAGATTGCAAGATAAAAAGTCAGTCTTCCTTTGAACCGTTTTGTGCTTGATTTCTTCGATATTCAATGGCCTGTGCATCTTCATGATCTTCTTAATTATCTTTAGTTAACAGTAATTGTCCATTTATGCATAAAATCAAAACAATTCAAACCAAAGTTCAGAAAATATCTAATATCATTCAATATTATTTCCTAAAGGCCTTTTAACCATTTTCTTCCCTAATTTCTTCAAATTAATAGAAAATTCAACAAAGAATATATCACAAACCAGAGTAACAAGGAGAATATTTATACCTTTTTCTCAACCCAACAACATCAAACTGCTTCCTTGGTTCGACATTCTTCTTCACCCATTGGTGTTGTACTGGCTATTATCGTACTGCGTTGTTTCATGTTTTAGCTCCTCCACGTGTAACTATGTTGATGTTTCTTCCTTCATCCCTCGTTTCTGCTAAAATCCACTGAACATTTTGATTGTTCTGATTCCCCTTTTCCTAGATCTTTTGTAATAGCGTAGGACACTCTTCTGTGTCATGATCCGATGCGTGAAAATACATACAAGTTGATGGTGGAAGTGGACATTCTCTTGCATAGTGTCCTGGTTGTTGACAATTGTGACATACCACTAGTCCTCTACCTCTTCCAAATCCTCCTCTTTCTCTTCCACCACCTCTGTAGCCATCTCGATCCCCTCGTGTCATGTTATACTATGCGGTATTGTAGTGTGGATGCGTTGTGTTATATGGTTGTTGTGTAGTATTATATTGTTGTTGCACAGTGTTGTATGGGGATGGTACTTGGTTAAACTAAGATGCGGCTTTCTCGGTCATCATTTCTTCCTGCACCCTGTATGCATCTAATGTTCTCTCTCCCATCAAATCCATGGTTGTACAGTATTTGTCATCATGGCCTACTGACTTGCAAAATTTGCAATACGATCTCTTTGGGACTGTCTAGTACTTCTACATCAATTGGCAGTGATATGGATCATGGCCATGTTTCTTACAGATTCTTCACCATAGTCCTCCTGTTGGTAATGGATTTGGCATTCCTACTTCCATGTACTACGCGAATGTTGGACATTCGTTCTTATGGTGTCCTTCTGTCCTACATGTGGTACACCAAATCACTTATGTTTTGTCCTTACGTTTTTTCTGGTTTAGCTTGAATGTTAAGTTCTTCATGTCCTCCTTCAGCCCCTCGATGGCTGGATCTGTCTTCTGATATTGGTTTTCTTCCAATTGCAGGGCTTCCTACAGAGCCTCTGCCTACATCTGAAACTTTTGTTGTCGCAGTGGATATTTCAAGTGTGGTAATAGTTAGTTGACGAACACATGCCTGTGTTGCATATCTGTCATGACATATTTCATCATTCCTTTCAATCGCTTTAATCTCTGGTCAATCTCCCATACAGATTCTCATGGTTTCTGTCTAATCTCTATCATGTCATTCATGTATTGGTCATATGAACTTGGCTTCTGAAACTCATTTATCAACAACTTCTTGATATCTCCAATCATTCTGGTTGTCCCTAGCGGATTGTTTGTGGCTAAACTCATATACCAATCTAGTGTGCGATCCCTTAATGTGATAGTTAATTGTGCAAGTTTAGTGTCCTTGTATGTTATCTGGTTTTCTTCCCAGATACTTTCACAGATAAACAAGTGCTTCTTCGGGTCTTCCGACGCTTCTCCTTTGAATTCTAGTAACCTAATGGTGGGATCGTGTCCTACCATCCTGAATGTTGAACTACTACCTCCACACAGTGTAGATGTTTGAATAATTCTTCCTGAACTGGATCCCCCAGTTGTTGTTCCTTGTGTAGATGTACTTTTTGTTGTCTTCCTTCTCCCAAAATCTGGTTGTCTAAATGGTGGTGTTCTTCTTGGTGTGTTAGTCACACATGGGTTTATGGGTTCCAGACTGACATTAATATGGATATGATTGTTGCCTTCCATTCCCACTCTTGGACCTCTCGTCTTCCTCTCATATGTCGCGCACAGGATTTCCTCGATATGCTCCACAACCCGAAGATCCTCTACCTCTTATTCATCACTTTCCAAGCCTTCCCTCGTGGCTACGGCTCTATTCTTGGTGTTCACCTTGTATTGGTAGGGTACTCCATTGCGCGTCTTTCCAGCTATCGCCATGATCTACTTGATCTTATCATCATCCATCATGATTGGGTCCAAGGCCTCCTCCTTCTTTCCTTTATCCCTTTCTCCTTCCATTTCTCCTTTTCTTGTCAATGCTTCCCCCCTTCCCCCATGCACGCAGTGAAGTTTAGATGCATGACTTCATTGTCATTAGACCCTTGTTATATAACAACATCTTAATGGAAGTATATAATGACCTAGGATACCTTCCTCGAGGTCCCTTCAAGAATTTGTTTTCAGATGTGTTGTATGACTTTGATGTATCTACTGCAAACTTTGTGATAAATCTAGCAATAATGTTGTCTAACCAAAAATCTACTGCACGTGTGAATTTATTATCAACATGTTGTAGTTGCACGATCTCTTCAGGATTCCACACTAGCTATCTGATCTGATTCGTCAGATGGTTGTCTTTCAATATTTTGATCCACTCCTGTAATATGTGTGGGAAATCATAGAAAAATACTTCATGCAAGTCGGTGAATACGTACTTGTCCAGATAGTTCTGCGGTGTTAGGGTTTCTGTTATCTTTTTGCACAAACTCTATCTTCTTTTTCTTCAACCAGCTTTCGATCTCTACCTTTGTGGGATTCCACGATCCCAACATCCCCTTTTAGCTTCGCATTCTTTCACCTTCTTGTCGTCCGATCCGGTCTTCTTTTGACACGTCTTTCATAGATCTCATATGCTCAATCCCATTGCCTTCCAATCATCCAAAAACAAAACCATTTGTTGTTTTTCCTTTCTCTTTTATCCATTTACCATTATAGATGGACCCCGGTTCATAACCAAGAAGCTTCCTAGAAAAATCCATTAAAGACTATCAGCCCCTCTAGTCACCCAGAAGACAACGCAGTACATAGAGTGTACTGCGTAGTCTCACCTGAGATAACTCTTATGGGTGGCTACAGTACTTAGGTGTTTGCAACTTGGGACTGAACGAGATTTGTTCTTGTACGTCGCAACCTTTATCTAGTCTATTTAACATCCTGTTATAAAATTCATTCTATGCATGCATGTAAAATACCAAATCTATTTAATCACTTGATTCATTCAATATTCATCAACTAATTAGACACAACGAAACATTCATTCAATCCCACAACACAGTTTTACCGTGGTTCACCCCCTCCTAGGTTATGTCCATAAAGATATGGATCTTAGGCTTTTATTATGGTTTAGAAAGATATCACGCCACACATGCTTACAATCCTAGATCTCCCTCTTTCACACTGGCTACTCAGTCCCTGCGAGGATGACTAGATTGCACCAGGCTCCTCAGCCTACGATATAACCCTCGAGATCGAGTTGGTCCCTCCTTCTTTCACTCACCAGCTTAATGATTCGTACAGTTCTTACAATACTCTTCCTCCGTTTCTCCCCTCTGTGTCTCTTTTTCTCTCCTAAGTACTACTTATTTATATTTCCAGCTCACCATCCATTACAATGTATTACAAAAACCCTAACCCTAGCTTCAATAGGTCTTCCATGCATGTGCGTGTGTTGATTTTCCTTCCAATTGTCACTTTTCTCTTGCATGTCTTTCTTCCCAAAATAGCCTTCCTTTCTGATTCGGCATGCTTCCAATAGTGTCAGAGTTTGAAAACAGAGTAGAGGGTGTTTTTGTTAGCATGCCCGACCCTGGGATGCTTGGGTACATTACCATCTAGTATCAGAGTATGAGACATTTTAAGTGGCATGACCCAGCCTAGAAGGCTGGTTATGTCATAAATTTTGGGATTTGTTGCTTCAGGTCATGAATAGGGGACCCACGAAAGAAAGTCTTGCTGCCTTAGGTTGTCAGTAGAGGACCCATGAAAGAAAGTTATCTCCATTCACAGTGTCTATGGATCAAATTCAAAGTGGTATTGTACTATTTTTTCAAGGATGGTTGTTAAATCATCCAAAGAGAGAGTCATCCAGGACACATGCAATTTTATGGGGGAAAATCCATCATTATGGGGGTTCACTAACCATTCTTTGCATCTTTCCTCATGCCTACATTCACCATATTTTCCCCATTCACTCACGCACTAAGAAGGACGCAGTTATCCATTTTCCACCATTGTCGAACCCTCTACCATCGTGAACCTCTGTAATTTGCGCACCCTGGTAGTTTTTTTGAGCTTGTACCCTGCCTTACCCAATTTGGTTGTTTTTCTTAATCGTTTGACTGAGGAGCTGGACAGAAGAAGCAGGTTGTCAGGCATGTGGTTTTGAAGAGGCATGTTGTCAGGCACATGGATTGAATAAGCAAGTTGTCATGCTTGTGAGAAATTCTCCCAGGTGAGAGAAATTGTTGGGGAAGTGATTTCTCCTAGAGGGTGTCCAGCAGTAGCTACAGAGATCTAAGAATTCTTGATCTGACATGTTGTTGAAGCCCTCGAAGGGAAGTGGAGCAACCGATGGATTGTGAAACAGTGAAGGTGTATATCCCTGGAGTGGGAAAGACATGTGGGGAATGAGAGTCTGTGAGCAGTGGGCGTAAGTAGGCTCCTTGGAGGGAATCCTTCCTATTGCATTGTGCAACTTTTTGTAGTCTCAGCCTAGCCTAGGATTTCCTTTACTCTGGGTGGATTTTAGTCCCAGCTCAGGGGTGACCCGCTGCTGATAGCTTGGAGTAGTGTGGTCTAGGGTTCGAAGGTTCGTGGAAGGTATACATGCAATTGGTGTACTTCAATTAAAGGATAAGTACCATTTATGTGTTAATATCAAATGATGTGTTTAGTGCATGTCTGTTATTTATGAGAACTGCATGTGTTTGTTGCATGTATGATTTAGTGTTAATTCCACATGAATCTGTGTATGAGCATAATGTTTATATCTGCTAAAATTGCATTATATGTGTGTGTGTGTGTGTGTATCATAGTTTGAAAATAGAGTAGAGGGTGTTTTGGGTAGCATTCCTGGCCCTGGGATGGCTGGGTACGTTACAATCTGGTATCGGAGCATGAGACATTTTAAGTGGCATGACCCAGCCTAGAAGGATTGGTATGTCACAAATTTTGGGACTTGTTGCCTCGGGTCGTGAATAGGGGACCCATGAAAGAAAGTATTATTACCTTAGGTCATGAATAGAGGACCCACAAAAGAAAGTTATCTCCATTCGCAGTGTCTATGGATCAAAGTCAAAGTGGTATTGTACTATTTGTTCAAGGATGGTTGTTAAATCATCTAAAAAGAGAATCATCATTTAAACAGTTGTTAAATCAAATTTTTAATATAAATTATTTTTTATTAACAATATAAGAATTATTCAGTGTGAAATAAAATAAATGTCAAGATGAGAGATATAAAGAACAAATAAGTTTGTGAGATAAATAATAATAAGTTTGAAAAATAATTCGTATAAAATATATTCTTTAAAATTTTATAATTTTATCTTTGGATGTAGTTTGTAGACATATATCTTACAAATTATATTTATATTTTCATATTTAAAACAAATAGGACAAAATCAGAATAAGGGCAGAATCAGAATTTGAATGGAGGTCGCTTATAAGATTTAAATGGATTTAAATTCTTTTATCTTTATAGTGTGAATGAAGGTGGTTGAAAAATAAAATAGATTTCTTTCCTTTAAAACAGTTTATCGGATTTCATTCTTCTTGGGGTTTAGTTAATATTTTCTAAAATAGTTTAGAGAGGGATTTCATTCCTGTCAACGTTTATTTAATATTGCTACACTTCAACATGCTAAGCCCTTTGTTCGATAGAATTAATGTATAGTAGTGAGCTGGATGTTGAAAATCATTTGTTGTTTCACACGATGTTGAAAATAATTTGTTGTTTTACACAATACTCATTATTGTTGAGATATAACTAATTTTCCACGATTTTTTTTTTTTTTTTTGTGGATTGTAGAGGATTTAATGGCTCCTTAAAATTTGAAACAAATCATTAAATTTTGTGGATTCACATTAATGTAATCAGTTTTATAAATTGTTAGAGAGCTATTATAAATCTATGTGCATCTATAGATATAGATGAGTATTTAGAGAAGTTGAGTGTGTAATTATGGTCCTGATGTAATATTTCTCTTAAATAATAAATAAACCAAATATCATTGTTTTGTGGATGTTTTTCTTGTGAATAGTTTTACCACATAAAATCACTATGTTACTTTGTGTGATTGTTTATTTTTCTATTATATAATAATTCCATTTAAATCCATTTTTATTTATGCTCCCGCTACAAAACAACATACTATCAGAGTAGGTGTAGCAAGTGAGACAAGTTTAATTTAGCATATCTTTGAGAGTGCAAAAACCTTTGGACATGATTTGGCATGGAAAGACAAGTGAATCTGAGTACTGAAGAGCGTAGTCTGTATGCCAGGACGTTTTGGTGACTAGAGATCTAGTAATATTTTGTACACTGGAGTGATAAATTGTGAAGCAAAGAACAGAAAACAGTATATTGGAATGTATGAAGAAGAGAAGTTACAATGTAAAGGGAGATGGATGAGCTAAATAGGCTCAGAGAAATCAAGAACAGAAAGTACAGCTGGCCAGGACAGATGGCAGTGTACAGTCAACCTATTAAGGTTACATTATATTTAACACTCCCTCTTAAACTCAACAGTTACAAACATCAGCACTGATTATGCCTAAGTGTTGTCTCTGAAAATCAAAAACAGATTTTCCTAGTGGATTTGTAAAGATATCAGCAAGATGATCTCGAGAACCACATAATTGTAGTGCAATATCACCATTATTGACTAGCTCGCGTATGAAATGAAAACGAGTGTCACAGAAGTATTGTCACAGAAAATAGGAGTTGGATCATTTTCTATATGTGACATATCTTTCAATATTCTTCTCAGCCACACAACTTGACAAGAAGTT
>JZKD02S0333966.1:51077-62030 GCA_000966675.3 Picea glauca
CCTGTCATCTAGGTTGCCTGCAAAATCACTGTCTGTGTAACCAGAAAGTTGATTACTATCAGATTTAGTGTACCATAAGCCGAAATTGAGAGTTCCTGCAACATATCTCAGAATTTTTTTCGCCATTTTCCAATGAGAATCTTTTGGGGATTCCATGAATCTGGAAACAAGGCTGGTTGCATACATAATGTCAGGCCTAGTTGCTGTAAGATACAACAAAATGCCTACTAAATTTTGTACAGGGTAGAGTCCACTGTAGGACCTTCATCATTCTTGCTCAATTTTGTGCCTAGTGGTATGGGGGTTTCTGTCGGATTGCATTCTTCCATGCGAAATCTTTTGAGGATTTTTGTTGCATACTTTTGCTAACAGACAAAAATCCCTTTGGTTGATTGATGAACCTCAATCCCTAAAAAATATTTCATTATGCCAAGATCTGTCATCTCAAACTCAGATTGCATGGCATGTTTAAAATTTGTTAACTGAAGATTTCCCGTATAGATCATGTCATCAACATATAAACATACAATCAAAATTTTACCGTGCTAATCTGTTTTGGTGTAAAGAGTTGGCTCAGTTTGGCTTCTGCTGAAACCACTTTTGATCAGATAAGTGTCAATTCTACTGTACCAAGCTCTTGGAGCTTGCTTTAAGCCATACAAGGCTTTCTTCAACCGATATACTTTGGCTGAGTGCTCTTGGACTTCAAATCCAGGTGGTTGATCGACATAAACTTTTTTTTCTAAGAAACCATTCAGGAATGATGACTTGACATCCATCTGGTATACTTGCCATTTGTGTTGTGCTGCTATGGCCAATAGAGTCCTTACAGTGTCTAATCTTGCTATTGGAGCAAAATTTTCACCATAATCAGTACCAGGTTGTTGTGAGAATCCTTTGGCAACAAGTCTTTCCTTGTGTTTTTCAATCTGCTCTTTTTCATTGAGTTTAGTTTTGTAAACCCACTTGACACCAATACTCTTCTTGTGTCTTGGAAAATCAACAAGATCCCATGTCTTGTTCTTCTCAATGGAGTCAATTTCTTGGTTCATGGATTGAACCCAATGTCTCTCCTTAGCTACTTCCTTAAAGGATGTAGATTGACATGACATTAAAGCAAAAAGGTTGTGTTGTTCAAAGTCATCCAACTGTTGATGGATCTCTCTCAAAATTCGAGTTCTCTGATTTTGAGGTTCAGAGAATGATTCTTTGCTGGAAGTTGAGTTATCCTGAGAATTTTCATGTTGTCTTTGTACCTACAATCTTGGAAGAATAGTTTGAGGTACTTTTTGTTCTGAATTTTTTGCATTTTCAGAACTTGGTAGCAATGGATTTTGACTATCCAACTGCTGATTTTCTGAATCATTCCAGAATTGATTTTCCAGAAATCTTACATCTCTGCTGAGAATTAGTTTCTTGTTGATTGGATTGTAAAGCCTGTAAGCTTTAGATGTTTCACTATGTCTAGTGAAAATACATTTCTCACTTCTGTCATCAAGTTTCTTCCTTAATTCAGAAGGTATGTGAGCATATGCTATGCATCCGAATGTCCTTAGATGCACAACATTGAGTTTTGTCCCACTCCATGCTTATTGGGGAACTTTCATCTTTAGACTTGTGGTTGGTGATATATTCAGGAGATAAACTGAGCATGCTACTACTTCATCCCAAAACCTATTTGACAAACTTTTCTTTTTAAGAAGTGTTCTTGCCATATTCATTATTGTCTGATTTTTCCTTTCAGCCACTCCATTCTGTTGTGGAGTATACCTGGTTGTTGTTTGCATGATAATGCCTTGAGATTTGCAGAAATTTGCAAATTCTCTGGAGTTGTATTCTCCTCCTCCATCTGACCTGAGTGCTTTGATATATTTGCCACTCTGTCTTTCATCTTCTGCCTTGAATTCTTTGAATTTTGTGAAATTTTCAGACTTGTGTATGAGAAAATAGATCCAGATTTTTCTGTTGAAATCATCAATAAACATTAAAAAGTAAAAGCTACCACCTATTGACTCTGTTTGCATTGTTCCACATAGGTCAGTGTGAACAAGTTCAAGATGTTGTTCATCTTGATTGGAAGACTGTGGAAAACAAGTTCTCTTATGTTTTCCAAGTATGCAAGACTCACATGGGGGAATTTGCTCTTTAAAGATAGGAAGACCTTTGACCATGGATTTTTTTTGAAGAAGAATTAAACTCTGAAATGGTAGATGTCCAAATATTGTATGCCAAACCATAGTTTCATTCAGGGTAGATGCACTTTGTGCATATGGTTGACTCAGATTTGCAATTCTGAGGGTAAGGGGAAACATCCTATTTGGAGTCATATGGATTTCAGAAATCAATTTTCTGCTTGGGATTTTGTCATATATCTTGCAAGATGCTCCCTCAAAGAGTACCTTATAGCCATGTTCAATGAGTTGTCCTACACTTAACAAATTATGTTTCAAATCTGGAACATGATAGACATTGTTTATGTCTTTCTTTACATTCTGTTTAGTAAGAATAGGAACAGTTCCTTTTCCTTGAACTTTGACTAAGTAATCATTTCCAAGTGTAATATCAGATGAGATTGAAGAATCAATGCACGAAAGTAATTCTTTGATACCTGTCATGTGATTGTTGCATCCATTGTCCAGCAACCAAAGATCTTTAGGTTGTTGTTCAGTGTTGAGACACGAAAGAAACATACCTCCTGAGTTGTCTCCCGTGTGATTTGACACATGTGCTTTGCCTGAGAGCTGATCTGCTTGCTTCTTCATACATTCAGATTCATAGTGCCCATACTTCTTGTAGTAATAGCATTGAATGCTTGATTTCTCATTTGATCTTCTCCCTCTACCTCTTTGAGGCTGGAAATTCTGATGTTGATTTTGTTGTTGATGTCTTTGACCTTGGAAATTCTGATTCGGATATTGTTGTCTGTTACCTCCACTAGAGTGAGGGTTAATGTGATTGTTCCCTCTTCCTTGGCGACCTCTGCTTCTTCCTCTACCTCTCCCTCTGCTGAAGGAGAATTGAGTTTTGAATGCATTGGAGATTGACTCATCTGTGAGATGCAGTCTGGTCTCATGTGTCACCAGAGAACCAATTAATTCATCTGTTGAAAAACTTGACAGATCCTTGGATTCAAGGATTGTTGTTACAACCATTTCAAATTTCTTTGGTAAACTTATAAAAATTTTCTCAACAATTCGTTGATCAGTGATGGTTTCACCAGTCAGTCTGATCTGGTTCACGATGCCCATCACTCTGGTCATGAACTGATCCACATTTTCGGACTCTGTCATCCTTAGAGTCTCGAATTGCGTCCTCAAGGTCTGCAGTTTAACTATTTTGACCCTGTCATTTCCTTGGTAAGAAGATTTAAGGATATCCCAGGCCTATTTTCAAGTACCAGCGCCTGTGATTTTTGAGAAAATCGAGTCATCCACAGAATTTTGAATCCAAAGTTTAGCTTTATTTTCTTTGTTCCTCTATTTTGCCTGAGCAATTCTCTGTTGATTAGTCATGGCAGATAGGTCTGCTGGATCTGGTTCCACATATCCATGATCCACTAGATCCTAGCACTCTTGTGCTTGCAAGAACGATCTCATCCGAAGAGACCAGAACTCATAGTTCTTTCCAAGAAGAATAAGACCATGAGTTGGTCCTAAATTGCTAGATGACGCCATATTTTAAAAATTTTGCAGAAAAAAAAAACAGAGGGAAATTTCATATTTACCTTTTTCTGTTTCTTAAACCGAGGTCCGCTGCTAGCTTGTAGGTATTTTGAAACGTTGTGTTGCAAAATTTTGCGAGTTTCTGGCTTCACGATTCTAATGTCGAGACTTTGTTATATGAGTCCTCCGATCTCTTGTCTCGCCAACCTCCGATCGCCGAAACGTCGATTTGTCGATGGCCAAAGAGATCTTATCGGCCTTGAATTTGGCCTTAGTCACCGTGCAATGTGACCATGAGCCAAAAGGTTAAAGCGCTACAGGCTTTTCCAGTTCTTTGTCGTTCAATTTGTCGAAATGCGAAATTTTCCTTTGGACAAATCAACGGTCTAGATCTGTTGATGATCTAATGGTGCAGATCTTATGACCAGAACTCATAAGACCGCAGTCAAACCTCTTATCGGGATTCGGGGTTTCGAGAGTCGAAATGTATTGGACCTCTTGTCTACGGAATCCTCGATTTCACGATGGATGAACTTTCCTTTTGAGGAATTTCTCGATTGCTTTGATCTCCACCACGCATTCTCCTATATTGGACGGTCCTGATTTATCCTCGTGATTTCGCGATTTGATATGTTCCAGACGTCTCGTCTCAAGGATCCGCAATTTTCTGAATCCCATAATGTCGATGGACTCTCCTATTAGGACTTTTTCCAAAAAACTTGATCTTTGCCATGCATCCCAACAGATGGGAGGCTCCGATCGTTTACGGGGTTTTCACCATAAAGAAACCCGATCACTTGTCCTCAAGATTCGCGATTTACTGAATCCCGATGCACCGATGGACTCTCCCCTTTTGGGATTTTTCCCGAGCCCTCGAATTTACGCCATGCGTCCCCTTAAGATGGACAGTCCTGATTCAACCTCAGGATATCGTGACTTGCGACTCCAAATCCTCTGCAACTTGAAACCCTGGTAGCCGATATGCCGACGGTTTTCTTGATGTCCGCCATATGTCCAAAAAATGGACGGCTGTGATCTTATCACTATTTCGTGAATCACAATTTTGCGACTTTTGTCGTGGAGTGTCTTTCGTCAACAAGACCTCTGATATCCCGAACTCTGAAATGCCGATGGAGTGATGGCTTGGATCTGCTGCCACCTGTCCTCTGAGATGGACAACTCACAATCCTCTCGGGATTTCACGATACGTGATGTCGGGATTTCACGTATCAGGGTTTTAGAGAGAAGTCTCCTTCGCTCATCCAACTCCCGATCCCCGATTTTGTGATTGGATCAGATCAACGGCTGACGATCTATCTCGATCCAACGGTCCAAAATGACTCAGAATTTCGCGAGTTGAAATTTCTCCTGTGCGCTCCAGAGGACTAAACCTCGAGCACTTTCTCGCTGATCCAATGACTGTCGGTCTTCTGCGTAAGATCTGACGGCTGAAATTCTTTTGCCTTTTCCGCGCTCTCCTCGTCCATTCTGAACTGGTTTCCCGCTCTGGATCCATTCGTAGGATGAATCTTACGGCCGCAGTGGTTGTTCTTTGAACCTGAGACACGTTCTTTACTGCGTTTACAAGGATTTTCTTTTGCAGAAGAAAGCTTCGTGAATCTTTCAAAGATTTGAAAGAATTTCACGAGTTCTTTGTTCTCTGCTCCAGTCTTTGACAGATTAGAGAGAATTCCCGTAAATCTTTAAACAACTCTTCCTTCTGCAGGAATATTTAACAAATTTGAACGAATTCTTCGAGTTCTTCAAGAGTTCCTTCGTTCTACAACTCTTCTTCATGAATCTTTGATGATTCTTGAAAAATTACAAGAATTTTTAAAATTTCTTCTTTCTCAGTCTCTGTTTCCTTCTCGTGTTTCTGCTCCTTGAAACTTTCGAGTGCAGTATGCTCTACGATCTCGCATGAGCTTCTTACGCTGATTCTTTGAGCGTATAAGCAGACAACTTCCTCATGGAAGTTTCCTGCGAGGATATTTTATGACGGAAAGCTCTCCAATCCTTGTGAAAAGACTGTGTCGCGTGCTCTCAAGATCCGTGAAGCTCTACGCTATTTGAGGATCGTGTTTCTCTCCAACCTGTGTGAAGAGGCTTACTACTGAAGCTCTGATACCATGACAAATTGTGAAGCAAAGAATATAAAACAGTATATTGGAATATATGAAGAAGAGAAGTTACAATGCAAAGGGAGATGGTTGAGATAAATAGGCTCAGAGAAATCAAGAATAGAAAGTACAACTGGCCAGGACAGTTGGCAGTGTATAGTCAGCCTGTTGAGGTTACATTATATTTAACATGGAGCTCCCTATGCAATGTTAGAAGAGCGTTGGACGCTAAAGGAGCGTCAGTCTCAAATGTGGTGCCCTCCACCATGCCTTGGAGAGAAACATTAGAAAATGTGGCGCCCCTTGTGAAGATAAGAGCATTGACCATTCAAGGATGGTAAGAAATTTTTCATATACAAATCCTTGTTTATTATACACATCTCGTTGATAAATCAATTGTTGGAGTATGTTCCTTTAAATAATAACATTTTTTAAAGGATCAACTTTATAGGTGGATGTAACGGAATATTATGTGGAGAGAAGCTATAGAAGTTTTCCTTTTATAAATTAAATGAAGTGATGTGGAATTATATGTATTAGAAGTGGAGATTTATTTTATAAAGGGGATTTAAGATATATTAAATATTTTATGCCTTGAATCTTATTTTATAGAGTCTCACTTTGAATTAAAAGTTTGTACCTCCACATTTTTAAAAGAAGCTTCAATTTTATAAGCAGTAGGGTAGGAAAATTGTGATAAATGGCTAAGGTTCAGAGCTTGAAGTTGAAGTGGAAAAATTTAGTGGTAAAAACAATTTTGAGCTTTGGAAGGTCAAGATGTAGGATCTTCTGGTGTAACAAGGGTTTCAAAAAATATTGACGAGAAGGACAAAGAAGCCGACAAGCATGACGAACGAGGAATGGGAAGCACTGCATGCAAAATCACTTAGTACCATTTGTATATGTATGTCATATGAAGTTCTATATAATATCGTAGGAGAGGATACAATAGTAGGCTTACAGAGCAAGTTGGAAAGTCTATATATGACGAAATACTTGACAAGCAGAATTTTCTTGAAGAAGAAATTATACAATTTGTGAATGAAAGAAGGTACGATAGTTGTTGACCATTTAAATACCTTTAATACCCTTATAGTTCAATCGACTAGTATGGAAGTTAAATTTGAAAATGAATATAAGGCTATTACAGTATTGTGTTCGTTGTTTGAGTCTTGGGATAGTTTAGTCACCTCTATTAGCTTTAGCTCAATAGATTTTTTAGATTATGACTCTGTTGTTGGAGCTCTATTGGTTGAGGAGATGACGATAAAATCTAACAAAGAAAACTCAAATTTAGAGGAGATGCTGGCCAGAGGTCAACTAAAAAAAAACGAGCAGAATCAAAGAAATTATTCATGATCTAATTCAAGGGGGAGAAAGGGTAAAGTAAAATTATGGTACTGTGGAAAAATAGAGCATCTCAAGAAAGACTGCTATAACAGAAAATATTACCAGGAGAACTCTATGAAAGAGGAAAATTTGTCTTCACCAATCCAAGTATGATTGATCAAGTTTTATCTGTTTCTAGTAGCATACAATATCAAGATGAATGGTTGTTAGATTCAGGTGCCTCCCACCACATGTGCTCACATAGAATCTGGTTCATTTATTACCAATATGTTGATGAGAGTGTAGTGTTTATGGGAAATGGTTTTCCCTATAAAACTGTTGGGGTTGGTTGTATTAGAATCAAGATGTTCGATGGTATTGTTAAATAACTAATGGATGTTAGATATGTACTTGAGCTTAAGTTAAATTTGATTTCATTAGGGGTTTTGGATTTTGGTGGATATAAGTATCCAGGTCAAGGTGGAGCACTCAAAGTGTCGAAAGGAAGTTTAGTAGTGTTGAAGAAAACAAAGGTTGATAATATTTATAAGTTTGAAGGTAGTACTAAAATCGCATCTGAGGTAACAAATATATCTTCTTGTCTATGGCAGAAGAAACAAGGTCATATGAGCGAGAAAGAGTAGCAGAATTGTAAGTTTCTTCCACACTAAGGATATTTAGTTCTGATTTTCTTCTTGTTTTATATCTCTATTAGTTATGATGATGGAGAAAAGGGATGTAATGTGTGGCATCCTAATTCCCACAATATCGTCATTAATAGAAATATAGTGTGTATGGAACAACCAGAAAGGTTAGTTGAAAATCACAATGGTAGATTTGTTTGCATGCTAGAGAACTCATTATATGGCCTAATGGTACCCAGGGAATTGTACAAGAGGTTTGAATCCTTCATGGAGATCCAAAAGTTTTCAAGGGGTAAGCATGACTATAATGTTAATAGTACATTCACTATCCTGATGTTATTTGTTCATGATATACTTGTTGCAAGCCGAAGCATGGTTGAGATCAGTAAGATAAAGGCTCATGTGGACAGGACATTTCACATGAAGGATCAAGGAGCAACAAAACAAATTTGGAGCAAAAAAGTACACAGAGACAGTGATAATGGTAATATGTGGTTGAAGTTCAGTATGAACATCATGAAACCAGTTAATATCCTTGTTTCATTCATTATAAGTTTTCTTCAAGTTTAGGTCTTGTTTATAATGAAGAAAAATTTATGTCTCATATATTATGTATTAGTTCAATAGGAAGTTTATTGGATGCCATGAAATGGTTAATACCATATATTTCACGTTCATTTGATGTTGTCAGACACGTGGAAAATTCAGGTGGAGCAGTGAAATGGGTGCTTCAGAGTTTTATAGGCACAAGTGTCACCTATAATGGTTGCAATTGTTTATTTTGTGGTAATTATAATTTAGATCTTGTAGGTGTTTTGGATAGAAGGAGATATACCTCAACATATGTCTCAAAGTATTGTTTTGAAAGACATGTTGGAGGTGGAGTGATTCCTCAGAAAATCTGTATTCTAGCAATTCATACAGATGTGTTCATGAAACCAGTGTTATTAGAGAAGTTGCAGTGGTGCTTGGCTTCTCTTGGCTTGAAACATAGGTGATGAACAAAATGGACAATGATATTTAGGTCAATTGTTGTCAAGGTGGAGATTTTTGAGATATGCCAACAAATTTCCCATGATTTTGTGGATTGTAGCATATTTAGTGGCTCCTCAAAATCAATTTGTTGTTGAAAAAAATTACTGAATTTGTGGATCCACATTAATGCAATCATTTTTATAAACTGTTTGAGAGTTGCTATAAATACATGTACGCCCATAGAGTCAGATGAGTCTTGAGAGAGGTTGAGTGTGTGTAAGATTGTTCTGGCTGATGTAATATCTCCCTTGAATAATACAAAAACCGAATATCATTTTCCCATGGATGTTTCCCTTGTGATGGGTTTTACCATGTAACATTACTGTGTTAATTTGTTTGATTGCTTATTGCTTTATTCTATAATTGTGCCATTTAAATACATTTTGATTTATGCTTCCGTTGCAGAACAACAAGTGGTATTAGAGCAGGTGGAGGAGGTGTAGCAAGTGATCCAAGTCGAATTTAGCAGTTATTTGAGAGCACAAAAACCTTTGGATGTGTTTTGGCAGGGAAAGCAAGTGAATCTGAGTACTGAGGACTTTAGTCTATATGATTCCACGATTTCGCTACCAAAGAGCATTGATTTAGTGGTATTGTCTACACTGGCACTCCCTAAGAAATGTTAGAGGAGCATTGACATTCCCACACTTAATAAAACCCATTATCCCAGTCTTCGACATGCCCTTATGAAGTCGGGAGGAGTGATGAAAAGGTGGCACTCCCCTTCCACACTAAAGGAGCGCCAGTCTCAAATGTGGTGCCCTCCACCAAATCTCAAATGTGGCGCCCTCCACCAAACCCTAAAGAGCACCATTCAGAAATGTAGCACTCCTTGTGAAGATAAGAGGAACGTTGACCATTCAAGCATGGTAAGAAATTTTCCATATGTGAATCCTTGTTACGCCGAAAGGCATATACCTATTGGATATGGGCACAATTAATCATCTTTTAATCTAAAATTTTAATCTGATGGCTAACAATTGAAGATGCTGGCATATTCTTAGTCGTCCTCCCAAATCAATGAATGTGATTTACTCTTCATAACTTCCTTGTATTTTTTAATGCATCAGTTAACCTGTTTACTTTTTAACATTTACCTAATCATATTAAGAAATTACTATACCACCATATGATTTCCATGTTTAACTGATTAACCTTTGGAATTACCACATTTAAGATTAACTTTTGGATTTCCTCAGCTTTATGTGTGTTTCAGCGTTCACCAGCCACAACACCAACCCTATGTGCATTTCGGCATTCACTAGCCACCAACCACTTTGCGGCTGTGCTAGTTTATTATACACATTGCCTTGATAAATCAATCGACGAAGGATGTTCCTTTAAATAATAATATTTTTTAAAGGATTAACTTTATGGGTGGATGTAATGTAATGTTATGTGGATAGGAGGTATATAAGTTTACCTTTTATAAATTAAATGAAGTGAGGTAGATGTATATGTATTAGAAGTGGATAATTATTTTATAAAAGGGGGATTCAATATATATGAAATATTTTATTCCTTGAATCTTATTTTATATAGTCTCACTTTGAATTAAAAGTTTGTACCTCCACATTTTTTAAAAGAAGCTTCAATTTTATAATCAACGGGTAATTTGTGATAAATGGATAAGGTTCAGAGCATGAAGTTTGAAGTGGAAAATTTTAGTGGAAAAAACAATTTTGAGGTTTAGCAGGTCAAGATGCAGAATCTACTGGTGCAATAAGGGTTTTAAAAAGAGCTGGCAAGAAGGAAAGAGAAATTGGCAAGCATGACTAACAAGGAATGGGAAGAACTAGACACAAAATCACTTAGTACCATTCGTCTGTGTCTTGCAGATGAATTTCTATTTAATATTGTAGGAGAGGATACAATAGTAGGCTTATGGTGCAAGTTGGAAAATCTATATATGACGAAATCCTTGACGAGAAGAATTTTCTTGAAGAAGCAACTATATAGTTTGTGAATGAAATAAGGTATGAGAGTTGCAGACCATTTAAATAACTTTAATACCCTTATAGTTCAATTGACTAATATGGAAGTTAAATTTTGTTGACGGGCGAAACAGTCCATCCGTCAACTGGAAGAGTGGAACCGGTCCGGGGTTGTCTAAATAACCCAAGACGTTTGGTATGGACCACCCTGACGAGTTTAACGGCTCCG
>JZKD02S0333966.1:94815-106430 GCA_000966675.3 Picea glauca
TATTTTCTCCCTAAATATCTTAGAGATCCCTTTCTTAGTGGATCTGATGAGAGATCCTCTCCATGGTGGTTAAGCCTCCAAATCCTATATAATGAGGGTTTTCCATGGAGGAAGGAATATAGAGGAGTTTAGAGATACCGAACTTATGATCTCATGAGAAGAGGGGAGAATAATCAGTGAAAAACATTGTCATTTTGATTGTGGATCATTCAAGCAAGAGGTCGGACAAGGAGATCTTGGTGAGGCTTCTACATTTTCATCTACATTTGTAAGTACTTTTCTTTGTTCTCATTAATATATATGTGCTTGCCCTGTTTCCATCAAGTTTGTGTGTATTTTTCATGGACTTGTTCCTTTTGGATAGATCTAGTTTGAAGTTAATCATGGTAGAATAGGAAGTATGTTTTTCCTTTGTTGTTCGCTGCATTGCAAGGTTTGTTGAAGATCTTGGAGGTCAATTTCAACCTAGATCGAGCGAGGACAAACTTCATAAAAGGTACTCATACCTTCTTCACTTTCTTCTTTGATTAGTTTAGCTTCTTTTAAAGGATTGTTAGCGTCCAAAGTTATCACCTTTCTGTCGTGTTCATAGGGGTCTAAGATCCAAGAGGGAATTCACCTATCCCCAACAGAGTTGCCAATTTTTGTTGTAGGAAAATTCCCCTGCGGACAGTTGAATTCTCTCTTGGATATTATACCCCTATGAACAAGACAAAAAGGTGCTAACTTTGGATGCTGAGATTCCTTTAAAAGAAGCTAAACTAATCAAAGAAGAAAGGGAAGAAGGTATGAGTACCTTTTATGAAGTTTTTCCTCGCTCTATATGGGTTGATATTGATCTCCAAGATCTTCAACAAACCCTACAATGCAGCAAACAACAAAGACAAAACATAGTTCCTATTCTACCATGATTAGATTCACACTAGATCTATCCAAAAGGAACAAGTTTGTGAAAAATACACACAAACTTGAAGGAAACAGGCCAAGCACATATATATTAATGAGAACAAAGAAAAGCACTTACAAATGCATATGCAGATGTAGCAGCCTCACCAAGATCTCCTTGTCCAACCCCTTGCTCGAATGATCCACAATCAAAATGAAAATGTTTTTAACTGATTATTCTCCCCACTTCTCATGAGATCATAAGTTTGGTATCTCTAAACTCCTCTATCTCCCTTCCTCCATGGAAAACCCTCATTATATAGGATTTGGAGGCTTAACCACCATGGAGAGGATCTCTCATCAGATCCACTTAGAAATGGATCTCTAAGATATTTATGGAGAAAATATCTCTTAAGGATTTTGGGGAGGAAATATCTATCAAGGATTTTAAGGAAGAACTTTTTCAACCATCCATGAGATCCTCCACCTTCCCTAAAAAATAATGTGAGGTGGATTCTCACACTTAATTACTTTACTTTTCATGAATATTAATAATAATTCATGTGCACTTGGTATTTTGGCCTTCATGTAATATATCCCTCCTCCACATTAACTAGGGATTGTGACATAGGTTTATTCCATGGTGTCAAGGTGTATGGGACACTTATATGACACTTTACGACACTTAGGGAGAGGTACCTAGGTGTGAAAATTTCATGTTTAACAAAGTGTCTCATCATAGTCTTCTCCCTCTTGTTGAGAGAATCCTATGAACACAAACCAATCTTTCTACATCTCTAGGTTATTTATCTGCAACATGCTTGATCTTGTAGTTCAACTTGGAAGTCACCACTTACTTCCCTTCCGGTCTCAGAACTAAGGAAAATATATGTATCCCAGTCCTTCTGACTAGATTCCTCCTCATTCACTGTAGAAAAGTCTACTGAATAAAGAGAATCTTCCCATAATATATCATATATCCTCAACGCCTCTAAAGCTTCGATCTAGCCTTTTGAACCCATGGAATTTGTCTGTCAATTCTGAAATACTTCTCTCTCTTCCATCTGAATCTGAAAGTCTTTGATATCCATTGTCCCTCTGAAGCTTGACTCCCTCTAAGTCTATATAATATTCGAAGCCATTTGTTCCTCATGATATGGCTCATCAATGTTGCATCCTACAAAGTTTCATGGGACCACACTGGTCTTTTCTTGGTTACTGCAACAATTCTAGGTAGGCCCTTCTAGCTCTACTAACTCTTCTTGATGATTTGAAGAGTGATAAAATGCACTAGAAATTTTTTTTTGGTCATATTTGGAGCCTTTTTCTCTTTACAATCAATCTCCATATGAGATACTATGTATCTCGCAAAAGTACCCTTCTGTTTATTCTTCTTTGTTGGTACATGGATGTATACGGTTGTGTATACAACTTCTTATATGGATAGCCTTCTCCATGTCTCAAACTATAGACCCTCTAATATGTTGTCTCCTGCAACCGTCACTATAGATTCCCTCAGAGTTATCATCAATGACCTGCCCAAAACAAGAACAACAAAAGGGGGAAAAAAAGACAAGAATAATACTATTATAATAATAATAAAAAAGAATGCAAACAATAATCACAGAAGCTCATTCTGAGAGTTATTACTTGTGACTTGCCTGGAACAAGAAACAAAATAAAAATACAAAAATAAAAAATATATCCTAGAGGAGATGTTAGCTCATCTTGCAAGCATTTATATTAATAGTACTCACATTCTACCAAGTATTCACTGTATTTAGCAGTAATAGAACCTTTCAAGGATTTTTGTCACAACTAGTAATGTATCAATTATCAAACTTGATATGTGCAAATTGTAAACCTATTAAATTAATAAAACCTGGAACCTAGAGTCTTATCTTCAAGAACGAGTGTTTTTGATTTTCTTCTGAGTCTCCTTCACTCAAGATGACAAGTATTCTCTTCAACTTGTTCCATATACTTAAGACAATATGCTTTCTAGACAGAAATATGAGTTAGAGAATACAGTGCAAATAAACTCTAAAGTCTCAACTTAATCAATCTAATACTTTGACTAAAGTTAGTTTCTAACTTTAACTTTGAACAAAGGTTAGTATGATAATCATAACTTCAATAGATCAAAATACAACTAGATGTTCATAAGGTCACAATAATTCCATAACAACTAGAGACATATGAAAACAATCAAACCTGGAGTGTGTTGTTCCTCTGAATGTGTTGGATCTGAGATCCCTTTGGATCTACAATTGTTGTTTGGACTAGAGATCCCTTCTCCTGCAATCACACTCAAAATAGTGATACAGTTTAAACATATCTAAGTACATACCTCTGGAAGCAGTGACAGGAAGAAACAGACAGTGGAACCATATGATAGTAGCGGCAAGTAATGACTAACCCTAAAACTTCAAAGTGCTCCAACTTGCAATCTAAAGGTAACTGGAGATGTTCTAGGGTAAGGTGCACTATAAAAACAAAAGATTAGGCCCAACATTTCACATAAACATTAATGCAACTGGTACTACAACTGGTGCTGCAACTGGTGCTACAATTGGTGCTGCAACTGGTGTTGCAACTAGCACGAAGGAATTGGCATGAAGGAACTCGCACTGCAAACCTAGGGTTTTTATAAGTAAACCATAATATCTCAACTTCATAAATTTTCATATCTGATCCAAGGAAGAGATTTTCCCTACTTAGGAGACCTTCTTAGTGAGTTTACTAAGTGCTCAAAGAGCTTGGCAATGGAGGAAATTGAGGATCTTCCTTCCAATGGTTAGATTATTACGAAGGAAACCAACTCTGAAAACATGTTGAAACTTTGTTATGCTCTTTTAACCATATACAATGTCACATCTTTGTCACCAAACCATAGGTATTCACATATGCCACCCTTAAGCACACTAACCTTTACTTAGAATAATTCTGGCAAGCCTACTCCAGAACCAATAGATAAACCCTAGTTGCTAACTACAACAAAAACTCAAGACAAGTAGAGAAATCCCTCTCCAAGGATAGTTCACAAGAGAGAGTGTTTCCATATCCATAGAACAAGTACCATACACAATTGCAGCAGCAACAACTGCACCACTCTCTCTCTCAAACTTGCACTAGAATTAGCAAGAATATCACCAAGAATATCACCAAGAAAATCACCAGGAGAGAGACCAATACCAAGAGATGACCATGCACCCTTATTGCTCCTTGCAGCTGAAGTTGCAACTACAAATGCAACTCTCCACAAGTTGTGCACACTAACTGGGTGTACAAATGAGATAAAACATCCTCTATTTATATTAATCTTTCCAGTGACTTTTCCAGCTGGGCCAACCTAACTTTGTAGTAATTATATTTTTTGTTTATCTTTTCCTATGGGCCAACTTGTATTTATGGAAGATAATTTTCTAATATTATTTATTCTACTAGGCCGACTTGTCTTCTAGGGTTTCCACACATATGTTTAATGGTTCACTTGCTTCTGGAATATTATATTCTAAGTCATAGGTTACACGTGGAGGTTAATACCCCCCCGTAGCTACCAAAACATCAACAATATGCTCTTTGCAAGCCAAAGCATGGCTGAGATCAATAAGATGAAGGTTTAGTTGGACAAGACATTTCAGATGAAGGATCAAGGAGCAACAAAACAAATTTTGAGAAAAGAAGTACACAGAGACGGTAATAATGGTAAGTTGTGGTTGAAGTTCAGTATGAACATCATGAAACTGATTAATATCCTTGTTGCTTTCATTATAAGTTTTCGTTAAGTTAGGTCTTGTTTATAATGAAGAAAAAGTTATGTCTCATATACCGTGTGTTAGTTCAGCGGGAGGTTTGTTGGATGCAATGAAATGGTTAAGACAATATATTTCACATTCAGTTGATGTTGTCAAACACATGGAAAATTTAGGTGGAGTAGTGAAATGGGTGCTTCAGAGTTTTAGAGACACAAGTGTCACCTATAATGGGTTCAATTGTTTAGTCTGTGGTAATTATAGTTTAGATTTTGCAGGTTTTTTGGATAGAAGGAGATCTACCTCAAGATATGTCTCAATTATTGTTCTTAAAGACATGTTGGAGGTGGAGTGATTCCTCAGAAAATCCATATTCTAGCAAATCATACATATGTGTTCATGAAACTAGTGTTATTAGAGAAGCTAAAATGGTGCTTGGATTCTCTTGACTTGCAACATAGGTGATGAATAAACTAGACAATGATATTTTAGTAAATTTTTGTCAAGGTTGAGATTGTTGAGATATTGCAACCAATTTCACATGATTTTGTGGATTGTATCATATTTAGTGGCTCCTTAAAATCAGTTTGTTGTTGAAACAAATCATCGAATTTGTGGATCCATATTAATGTAATCAATTTTATAAATTGTTTGAGAGCTTCTATAAATCCATGTATTCCCACAGAGGCAAATGAGTCTTGAGAGAGGTTGAGTGTGTTTAATCCTAGTTTGGCTAATGTAATATATCCCTTGAATGATAAATAAACTAGTCCCGTGGATGTTTCCCTTGTGAAGGATTTTACCACGTAAAATCGTTGTGTTAATTTGTTTGATTATTTATTTCTTTGTTCTATAATTGTGCCATTTAAATCCATTTTGATTTATGCTTCTGTTGTAGAACAACAATGATCACTGGTGTACAAAATTCTCAATGTTTCCCGAAGTTGAGAAAACTCCTTTAAATTTAAAAAATAGATGGGGCATATTGTGATTTTCATGCATCACTCATAGTCATGTACATCAACTTTTGGTTAATGATTAGAAATTAAAATACCATGGTGTAGAATTTTTTTGTGGGATAGAATATGTAGAAAATTTGTCTACATTGCATATCAATGCAAACAATAATTTGAAAGGTCCATATTCAGAGAAAAGGTGCAACATTTTCATGGAGGAAAATTATGGATGTATTGATCCCAATGGCCCTCATTGGAAAGGAGATTAGCAACTAATTTATCATGAAGAAGAGTAGAAGACAAGCCTTGGGGAACCAAGAGAAAGATCTAACTCTACAACATTGCATGGAAATTCAACTTACTTGGTGTGTTTAAGCAAAGTAGTTGTAAAAAATCCTTGATAGCTTGTTCAAGTTGTTGTAACGAATTCCTTCATCATGGGGACGAAGTGGAGAAGAAAATCCTTGGGGAACCAAGAGCAAGCTCTAACTCTAGAGAATTGCATGGAACTTTTAAGAAACTGTAACAAATTCATTCATCCTGTTTGAGAGCTCATCATGTTTCAGAGCTACCAAAAATGGTGCATATTTCTCTATGGAGCACTACTTTTGAGCAACTGTATGGAGCACTACTTTTGAGCAACTATAATGAATTCATTTGAGAAAATGTAATGAATTCATTCACCATGTTCCAGAGCTACCAAAAATGGTGCATATTTCTCTATGAATTCATTCATCATGTTCCAAAGATATAAAAAATGGTGCATATTTATCTATGGAGCACTAACATAATCTCTAACCTAGTGCATATTTATCTATGGACCACTAGCACTAACCAACTCGAGGTGAAAAAGAAAGGAATCTCTCTCAGTTTTTTTCAAAGTAAAAGCTATACCAGACCTTTGAGTGTTCATCTTACTTTAATAGGCTCTGATACATTTCATGCACACTACCAAGTGTGGAGGGTAGTGGCAACTCACCAATTTCTCTACACTGCAACTGGACACACAACCATGCCACTTGACACCATAACTAAAATGCCATAGGATATGGGCTATGTACATAGGGAAGATGAAAATTGGAGAGTACACACATTTTATTTTACCAACTAATGTTAAGTCAAGGCCTAGCATTAATTCACATAAGACTCCGTTGTTTAATATATTTCCCTCATTTCCTAAGTTTGAAACTAAAAACCTTCACTAAAATTGCCTCTCGCCTCAGTATGAGGCCAAATAAGATGTCAACACTATTGTTTCTTGGAGACAAATTAGTTAAAGTTTACTTTCATGCAAATTTAGGATAAAAAGTTAAGAATTACATATATTTCCGTGCAAAACCAAGGAAATTGTGGCAAGGCCATTACTAATAGTCCTAGTGAAACACAGGGACTAATAAGTATCTAAAAATAGATTATTTATTAAAAAAATTAAATTGTACATGCTAGAGTGCTATGAAACCAATTTTATATTAATCAGATAGCTTGTCATCGAAAGCCAACAAATTAGTAGAACAACATAGGTGTGACTAGGAAAAGAATGTAACGACAAACAAGATATTGAAAAGGCATTGTTATGGATTTCCAATGTCACAAATCAAGCCCTAGTCTAATGAACAAACAAACAATTTGATTCATTGAGTAAGCAACTTGAGTGAGTAAGAAAGTGCTCAAGAGGTCCTAGAGAAACTCTTGCAATTGGTTTGAGAGATTAGATCGCACAACTCAACCCCATCCTTTACTCTCCTAAATTGAATCTTGATATAAAAAAAAAGGTACTCGAACTCATTCACATATACCTCTGGATTAGGAACGTATACTTTGATTTATGAAGAATATGTCTTTGTTTGAAAAAAAGTGCTGGGTTTGAAAATTAAAAATGTGAAAACATTGAGATTTCAATAAAATACATCGATTTTTTTTTTAAATTAACAAATATTTTTTTGAATCATTGTAATATTTGAATTATTTAAAAATTAAATATAATCATTATAATATTTGAATTATTTAGAAATTAATATATTTAATTTTTCTATAAATTGATAAAAAAAAAATGAACCATGAAAAAGTGTAAAAAACATTATCCATCATTAATCGATGGTGGTTGTCCTTTGCAAAATGTTAATGCATGTTGAACACACACTCTTTGCATTTCTTATAAAATGTTAATGCATGTTGCAAGTAAACCATTCTACTATTTGCTAATACAAGTAGAACAAACACACTATCTCTACATTTTATTTTAAAATTTTAAAATTAGCCTTTGTCACTTTGTCCATTTAATTTGTTAAAATAAAAATGTTTAAAATGATGAGATCCATATTATTTTCTCACCCATACATTTTATTCTTGTTGATAGGGGAGGTTGTCCATTTACTTTGTTAAAATAAAAATGTTTAAAATGATGAGATCCATATTATTTTCTCACCCATACATTTTATTCTTGTTGATAGGGGAGGTTTTAGCTAGCAAATTAGCATTTGTGGGTTAATCTTATCTAAGTTTCAAACCAATGGAAGATAAGGTAGTAGTCTATCCTAGATTAGTGGACCATGTTTTTTTGGTGTTGGGATGGAAATGAGAAATTTCAAAACAATGACAAGCAAGGTTTTAACTTGAAATTATCTTCCACCCATTCAAGTTTCAAACTAGGCATGCAAGGAACATATTTTGAAACGTTGCTATTTTCTATATCTTTCATAAAAATATGAATACAAAGTAATGCTAAAATAATATTAAAGTTGAATATAACATTACTTCATCAGCGAAGTTTAAGATAAACAAAAAGTGATTTTCTAATTTAAAATTATTTTCCAATCATTCAAGTTTCAAACTAAACCAACGAACATACTTTGAAGCATTGTTATTTTCTATATCTTTGATAAAAATTGAATATAAAATAATATTAAAATAATACTAATTTAAGATAAACTAAAAAAAATATTTTCTAAATTTAATGAATCAACCAATCTTAATTGAATTGATCATGATATGAAGCCAAATAAAAATAATACTAATGAAAAATGTGTAATTGGTTCAAATAAAATGGTAAAAAGAAATTTCAAATACCTCATTGATTTATAAAAAGTAGGAATAGATTTCCAAGTTAAGACTTACACTGATATAAATCAGTTTTTGCATAAACTAATAAAAATGATAACAAGTCCATTACTAAGATTAAATTAAAGCATAACTTAATAAAAATGATAACAAGCCCATTACTAAGATTAATTTAAAAACAAATCATTTGCATAGAAGGATAACTATATGAAAACAATTTCGTAGAGTTGTAAAACAACTAATCTCTAGGATTTGAATCAATGTTAAAAATTGATATTATTTTTTTAATATTAATTTAAAAGAAGTTAAATTAGCTTAATAATTTATTTTTTTCAAAAAAAATTTGCTCGAAATTATATTAAGATTATAATCTCATTTACATCATCATACCATATGTAAATAAGTATTCTCACAGTTTTCAAAAAACAACAGTAAAGGCACCTACAATCTATAACTTTCTACATCATCATACATCTCTATAATAGCTTTGTCTCTATAAGCTCATCTGAGCTATTATAAGGCTGAAAGAGACTACATTTGTCCATCACTACAGAATATGAAAAAAAAAATGGAGTGTCCCTGTATGCCCAAAAGGAAACTCAAAATTTGTCTCCCAAGATTATCTCCCAAAATATTGCAAAATGCTCACACAAAACCAATAGACCAACCTGTTGTGGGTGGGAAATCCCCCTACGGACTAGCATTAAAGGTTCTATAATGCATACAGAAATGACCTAAAGTTTCCTACTATTTACCATCATCCCAATCCTAACCCCATTATTCATATGTAAATACAAAGATAAAAGGATCAATTCACTATACCTTGACTTCCATGTTTGATGTAGATCCCTTTTGCTTTCTGTTGCTCCTTGACTACAAGTTTCCTCCCAAAGCTGACCTACATTCACAAATAGACAAACAAAGAACTCCAAGCATGCATTTGATCTATGAACTAATGGGTTAGAGATTCTATCAAAATATAATCAAGATTACACATTAAACACCTCATATGGCAGGACGGGAAAAATACTTCTTTTATTATTCTCACAAGAATACCTTACAATAGTGAGATCAACCACTGCTCCTCGAATCTAGTCCTGGGATCCTCTTCAACTATACTCCAACTACTTTCATATATGTTTATCTTCACACAATGGTAGCAAAAGGTGGGACAAGGGGAATGCAAAATCGGGTAGAGTTTCTTTACTCTTATTTTTTCCCTTCTCAAATGGGACCCCTACCCCTTCTTTTATAGGCTAGAAAGGGCTAGGTATTTGGTCGAATGATCGGCTATGGGCAGTCAAACGATTTAGGTAACTTACCCGAAACTTTGAATTTCGTCTGCAGCTTTCCATTTTTCATGCTTTTGTAGGTATACACAGGTTGTATTGGGTCAGCCAGCGTATACACGCGTGCAGTAGTGGAGTAGGGCACGTATGCCTTCAAAGAGGGTGTTTTTAAGAAGTTGTTTCAATAGTGGCTTGGAAAAAGATGTAACATGAGATGGCCTGATGCCAGGTAAGCATATCTGGCGCAATTTAGGGTTATAACACAAGCAAGCGGAAGGAAATAGTTTTTAAAAAAGCTTATGATGAGTCGGTGGGTCAGCCTTTCCATTTTCCCAAGAGTAGAAAGTTAATTTGCCTGAAGGCCCAAGCAGTGATTGTTTGGATAGGCGATATGCTTCTTTGTTATGCTCCTTGAAAATGTGGATGTAGTTGATTCTTGGAACAGAGAAGATAAAGCCTTGGTTCTACGTTTCCATCCTTCTGAATCGATAGAATTTAAGTTACTTTTGTTGTTGAGCCAGTCTATAATTACCTTCGAGTCACCTAAGATTTTTAACTTCATAATTTTCCATAGTTTACCAATAGGTAATGAAACCCAAGAACCCATTAACTCAGCTTTGGAATTTGTACCAATACGTCCATTTATATGCCATCTACAAGCTTTATGATCAGAAAATTTTAATACCCCCCCAGCCCCATGGTTCCTACCCTTCATGATAGACACTCCATCAAAAAAGGTAAGTATATGATCAGAATCTTGATAAATCGGGCTCCATTTAATAGCGCTCACAACTTGTGGGGTGTTACCTTGACTTAGTTCTCTTAAAGTTTTATATATGATTTCCCAACAAGAGGGATATTTATCTTCGAAAATTGCTTGGTTCCTTTTAGCCCAAACAAGCCAACAAAGGTGAACTGCCAGATTGATTGGAAACCACATGTATTTTACACAAGACTCAAAACTGTGATTTAGGGATCGTCCCTTCCATTGATACTTTTGATTAAGATGGATTGATAAACTATCCCATACTGACTGAGTAAGCAAGAAATGAACTAGTAGATGGTCAACGTCTTCATTATTGGCCTTACAGAAAGGGCATTGGCTGGGGCCCTCCCAACCTTTACCCTATAATACTTGCCACGTTAGTATCTTGTTATCAACAACCATCCATATAAAGAGTTTTTTCTTCAACTGAACATTCCATTTCCAAAGTTTGGTTTTCCATCCATTCACCTATGGCCACTCTTGCGTTGAGATTAGTCTTGCATAGATATTTTTCACAGACATTCTACCTGAAGAGTCTCCTCCTGTCCAGATCAAAGAATATTCTGCCTCGTTTAGGGGTACCCCTACCTCATTTAACTTGTCACAAAAGTGCTCCCATTCTGAAGCTAGGTTTCCCGAGATCCCCAATTCCATACAACTAATCCAATCCTTGGATAAAGTATTCAGATCTTGATTGACCGATGCTAAGTCCAACGACGTGATTCCTTTTTAAATTAGAATAGTTCTCAACTGTCCAGACATGATAGACTTTTGACCCAAGCCAAGGATCTGATCTCTTCCTAAACTTATGTTATGTCCCCTTCCTGGAGACCAACTCAACCAATGAAGTATAACATGAACAATTTGAACCAAGCTATTCCACATCCTTGACTTAATAAACAAATTT
>JZKD02S0333966.1:156740-174718 GCA_000966675.3 Picea glauca
CCCCAAAGTATATTAAATTTACCAAATAACAAAATATTCTTTGATTCCTTACATGGACATAATTTTAAGTTATATGGACATAGTGTTAAGATTGACACTATTGTTTTTCTTATTAGTCCTTTGGTGCAGTGCAATGGATATAGTTTTCATTTTTTTATGAAATAATATTGACTTACCATTATATATTTTTACTATTAATGGGCGCCCCTTAGAGGGTGGGAGGGGGGCATTAATTTTGGGAGGGGGGGTGGCATTAATAGGAAAAATATAATATATATTTTTCCTATTAATGCCCACCCCTCCCACCCTCTATATAGAAGGTGGGAGGGGGCGGGGAATTAAATGGCCCCAAAGTATATTAAATTTACCAAATAACAAAAAATTCTTTGATTCCTTACATGGACATAATTTTAAGTTATATGGACATAGTGTTAAGATGGACACTATTGTTTTTCTTATTAGTCCTTTGGTGCATTGCAATGGATATAGTTTTCATTTTTTTATGAAATAATATTGACTTACCATTTGGTTTATAAAATTTTATGATTGATTAAAAGCATTGATTTGACAATATAACTTTGGTTTGCAAAATAATTATTAGTTTCAAAAAATAAAATAAAAGTAAAGTAAAAATAAGAAAAGAACTACATATTAGTTTTTATTGTATTTTAATCTATATAATTAATATATAATTAATTTTGAAAAATCATTTTTAAAAAATTGGAAATTTACCAATCTTCTTGATAAAAAAACCTAAAAATTTATTTAACCTAAAATATTTTCTATAACATTTTTCATGGTTGAAATTAATCACTTTCATTAATATCAAACAAGAATTTAAATCCCTATTCCGGAGGGTTTGACAAACTTCCATGTAAAAAAACCTAAAAAATTATTTAACCTAAAATATTTTCTATATAACATTTTCCATGGTTGAAATTAATCACTTTCGTTAATACCAAACAAGAATTTAAATCCCGAATAAATATTTTCTATATAACATTTTCCATGGTTGAAATTAATCACTTCCATTAATACCAAACAAGAATTTAAATCCCTATTCCGGAGGGTTTGAAGTGACTCTTGAAAAAATTCTGCAATGTTTACACAATGGTTGCTTGAAAGTATTAACCTCTATTCTGATCTATTCTGCCATGATGGATGCATACTTGAGGGACCTTGGCTTTGTTTTCTGTGGGCAAGCAGAGAGACACATACTTTATGGGTGCTACATGGTGGTGCAACTAGACTTTTGTAATAATAATAATAATAATCTATTTTTAAGGTCAGGGCCAAGCCAGCACACCAAATTGGTGTATGAGACCCCCTTGTTTGTGGGACAAGGTACCCTCCTCCGTTCAGCGATTTGACTGGTAAAGTCTACGAAGGTATACATACCCTAACCCCCTATGGATTTGAACCTGTGACCTCTTAAGAAGAAACACATGTTCTTAAACATTAGGCCCACTCATGTGCACTGATGCATTCGCCTTGAGGGTTTAATGTGCATGCAACAAATATCTTAATCCTTTACAAAATCTGTTCATATTGAAAAAGTTTCATTTATAATTTAATTTAGCTTTTTGAAAATATTCTTAAATTTTAGGAGTGTTTGCCGTGATTTAAAATCAATTAGTAATAAATAATATTCTATAATAATAAAATAGATATTTTTATTACTGGAAGTGTTTTTTCAATTCATTAATATTAATAAGATTTCTTTGATCTATTTTAATTCATCTATTAAAAGTTATAATAAAATTAAATAATTTGTTTTTATATGAGAAGACTTCTTTACTATTATTATTTTATCCAAAAATACCAAATAAATTATTATTACTATTAAATTCTATTGTAAATACCAAATAAATTATTATTACTATTAAATTATATTGTATTGTTTATTTAATTCTATAAATATTGTATAAATAAAAAATTAATACATTGTTAATTTCTAATTTCTTTATATATTTTTAAGAATAATAATTTAAGCATTATGCATATGATTTTATTTTATTTTTATGTGTTTGATAATATTAACTATAATATTAAGTAAATAAAATATTGATATGTTCACTTTTATATAATTTATTAGTTGCTTTTCAATTTTTTTCCATGAGTTGTGACTAGAACTCAAGTGGCCACTTTGATAGATTACACATAATTTTGGTTTAAAGTGTAACTTGTTTACTCATCATCAATTTTATTCACTAAAAATTTTTTGTTAGTTGTAAGTTAGGTAGAATTTGAGATGGTTATATTAACATCCTAAAATTTTATAGGTCGTTTCGGAACAGAAGTGGGAGAAAGTTTTCAAAAACCTGCAACTATACAACAATGGTGGCCATGGATAATCTTGGCCCTAGAGGGTCCTACATTAGAGCCACTTCTTACTCCACCTATTTTAGTTATTTCTTTACCTTGTGGGGTTTGAGGAACATTCTTAGCACACTATCTTAGCGGTGGCTCTAATAGACCTTCCATTACTAGTGCGGTCCTCTCTTACTGACTACCCGGTGATGACATCAACCTAGCTTTTGATGCACCATAACTCCAATCTCTCCACTGGTCAGAACGCATTGTCCTACCACATCTACATTAAAACCATTACACTGGCTCACTATGAAACACAACTAAGTGGAACACTAGTGGCAGATCCTCCTTCCTCCATGAGACACGCACTAATGGAGGGTGAGGTCAGTGCACTCATGGGTGTTGTTGACGAGCCCCTATGGAATAGTGTGAGTCTCTTCACCTCAATTGATGAGCTTGCCAGGCGCGTGAAGATTTAATTATCTCTACCTGGGATCTCATGTCCACCTAACTCCTCCGCCACCTTTCCGGCTTCTTCACTGGTCTCCACCACCTTTCTTGTCCAAATCCTAGATTTAATCTAGGCTGAACGCAAACATTACTCTCCCTCTACAGAGGATCTATCTCACCATATTCCTACCAAGAGTCATTCATAGACTCCTTCAACTTCCACCCACAATATTTCCTACTCTAAACCACTCCCTTGTTTATCCTTGACCGACCCACCTGCTACTACTACCCTGCGATGGGAGAAATCTACCTCAACACTAGTGAGACCTGTAGGTACTCCAGGATTCAAATGCTCGATTGGTGCACACACTATAGAGGGTAAAAAAATAGCCATAAGACTGTGGTGTACGAAGAAGACAAAAAGGAAAATGGTTCTTGGAGCACACATTGGTTTAGAAGACTCAGTATCATTGAGTCTCTATTCTCTAGTGGGTAGATTATCCTATAGACATCTCTGTCGAACTGACCTAGCAGAGTGGGTGCAGTCAACCTGGTGGCCTTTGTTGGGTTATGTACCAGAGATCACCTACCTAACGAGAGGCTGGATCTGTTTCTAGTTTAAAACACTGGAGGACTCCACTATCATACTTGAGCGGCTCTGGACCATAGACGGTGGTAGCCTTATGTTAAAACGGTGGCGGATAAGCTTTGCCCATCATAGGACTACTTCCATATGTGCCATTTATGGGTCCTTCTACCTGGTTTGCCTTTACACCTTTAGAATACAAAATCTCCTGAGGCCATTGGAAATACACTTCATCGTTTCATTAGTGTGGACCCGAAGTCCCTCATAGGCCCAGAAAAGAAACTAGCGAGGGTAATGGCGGTGATCAACATACATGAAGGACTATTAGAACCCATTAATATTGATTGGAGAGGCCATCACACTTTCTAGAATACAGATTACCTAGGCATACCCTTCAGATGTACATTCTATAAAAAAAGGGGCCATCTTAGAAAATTCTGCATTGGCATCTTGGATGAGGAACAGTTAGAGGACACTATGATTGAACTATCCACCAGGTCGGACTCTCCTGAAGTGAACAGACAACCTACATCCACATATTTCATGGATGTTGGTGAACGAGACGACTCAAACTCCATCATTGGTGACATGAATCTTACTACAAATGCGGGGGAAGTTTGGGGAGCCTCAACCACTCAGGACTCCTTGGTTGGATATTTTAACTTCTTATTTCTATCGCACGATCTGGTAGATTTCCCACCGTATGTTTTGGCAGCTACTTGGCACAATGGAAGAGTGGGACTGTAGTCCATTTTAAAGCGTCTAGACCGGTTTATTATTTTTGAAATTATTGTAACATGAGATGGCAGGGTCAAATCCTGGGCAGATTTTCCTTACCTATCGGACCATGCCCTGATTCTATTACAATTTGTCTCACCTGCTAATCATATTTCATACTCTTTTAAATTGAATTCAAGCTGGTTTCATGAGGAAGATGTTAATACTATTTTTAATACAGTTTGTAATGACCCCATATTCTGACAAATCCAGGAATACAACATTGCTTTGTATGGAAATTGAAGCATATAGAAGCCTGTATCAAAAGCTGGGCTACTTTACACATAAAACACACACTACATAGACTACAAGCGTTGGAGTTTAAACTACTAGAACTCCAACAAGAAGACACACAAGATGGGGACTTTAGGGGTAGGTACCAGCGATTGAAACAACCAAATCTGAGAGGAACCAGTTGTTTCTTGCAGAAGCTCTTTGGAGGCAGCGAAGGAGAGAAAACTGGATAAAGTGAAGAGATCTCAATAATAAATATTTCTACCATTTTGCAAGATCCTGCAGGAACAAAAACATATTTGGGATATAACAGACAAAGTTGGCACTACACATAGAAGACAACAAGAAATGAACACAACAACTACATGCTTTTTCAAATCATACTTTGAGGCGACACTACACAACAATATACAAGATCATGTCACTGTGGCTAGGCTCTTCCCACGATTGGTCACAGAGGATGATTCTATTATTATGGATAGTCCTTGTACACTACAGGAGGTTTTGGATGCATTAAAATCCTTCACAAAGGACAAAATCTCGAGCCCTGACGGTTGGACTGTAGAATTCTACATACATTTCTTCAATTTAGTTGGGACCGATCTCCTGGAGCTAGTGGAAGATTCCAGACTCCAAGGTAATGTGACTAGGGAACTGAATTTGATCGTATTGACCCTTATTCCAAAAGCTAATAATCCAATTTCATTTGGCGACTACAGACCGATAACACTCTACAATCTGTGCTATAAGTTAATATAAAAAATCATCGCAAATAGGATTAAACCTATCCTCTCGAGGATACTGTCAGATGAATAACTGGGGTTTTTAAATTGTCAAAAAATTCTAGATGCTATTGGCACTGCTCAAGAGTGCTTGCACAACATAAAAAACAAGAATTCAAGAGCACTCATCCTAAAACTAGACCTTAAAAAAGAATTTGACTGCATAGACTGAGACTTTCTCAGATTAATTTTGACTCAATCAGGATTCATCCAAGCATCGATAAAGTGGATCATGAGTTGCGTAATAAGTGAAAATTTCGCTATGTTGCTAAATGGTGAATCATCCACTTTCTTCCAAAGTGGAAGAGGATTGCGGTAGGGATGCCCCCTCTCACCACTCTTGTTCATCCTGGTCATGGAAGGATTAATCCTTTTACTCAAAAAAGGCCACGTAGAAGGAAAGTTAATGGGGATCAAAGTTTCTAGTATTGTAAAGATCTTGTACCTTCTATTTTTTTATGATGTCCTCATATGACCAATGATAATCTACAGGAATGGAGGGAAATCAAAGAAATCTTGAAGATATTTTGCTGCACCACAAGATTATAGATCAACTGGTCAAAATCGACATTCCACTATGCAAATATGCAAGACCAAACCTTGGAACAACTGAAGGCAATCTTCCCTTATAGATTTGTCCATCTTTTGCAAGGTTTCAAATACCTTGGATATTATATTAAAGTTGAATACTATAAGACTACATATTGGTACTGGCTCATAGCAAAGGTGGAAAAGAAAAATTGGACACTGGTGCAATAGATGGCTCTCCTTAGGAGGCCGATACACTCTTATCAAAGATGTCCTAGAAGGACAACCGTTTTATTGGATGGCCCTCGCAGCTATACCTACCCTGGTATTGGATAAACTAAGGAAACTAACTTACAACTTCCTCTGGTCGAGAAACACTGACCATTACAGGAAACACCTATGCAACTGGGAAACCTTAGCCAAACCGAAAAACAAGGGCAGATGGGGGATCATAAATATATTCCATTTCAATAAAGTACTAGTTGCCAACTCATTATGGTGTGTGTTGAAAAAAGAAGGCATATGGAGAACTTTCATTAAGGACAAATACCTGCCATACGTATTGGTGGAAACCTGGCTAAGGATTGCTACAAATTCCACAAGGGAAACCTCATAGATCTGGAGAATCTTGGTTAAATCAAAAAATTAGATAACACAATGGCTTTGTTGGAAGCCTGGCTCTGGTCACACTATTATACCTAGTAGGGAATGCATTTTAAGACTTGACCGAGCCTCTTACTTGTCTCCTTAGCTGATTACTCATCTAAATTTAAAAAACACTAGATACCTCTTTTTAGCCAGGAAATTTAAAAAATACCAAATACCTCTTTCAAGCCAGGAAACATAATAGAATTAGGACTCTTATCGACAGATGGAAAACTGGTCTTGATTTGTATCTACCCACAGAGCTCATTGTGGAGTGGGAAAAATACTACACATAACCTACACATGTGGGCATTCAACTACAAGACATGGAGGATCAACTTATGTGGTCTGGGGGCAATAGATCGAGACACATTACTGTCAAAAATATCTATTATTCTATCACAAACTCACTCTGACAAAATATTTTTTGGTTGGAGGAAAAACATATGGTCCTGGAAATAACCACAAAAGATCAAGTTGTTCACCTCGTTAACTATAGAAAACAAAATCCATTCCTGGGATAACCTCTAAAGTAAAGGATGGATTGGTCCCAACATTTGTCATCTGTGTTACAACGATGAAGAGACAATGTTGCACCTCTTCACTAAGTGTCCCTTCACTCGTCTTGTATGGGACATAATCGCTCTCGATCAACACATAAGCACTGTTAGGGATGATACTTCTATATATTCCTGCTATGATTATTGGACAACAGGGAACACTGCTTCACATTTCTTCCATCACTGGTTTGTTGGTTTGTCTGGTTGGATAGAAACAATTTTTTTTTTTGAAAATATGCCCCCCTCTGTATGCACTATTGCTTATAAGACACTTGGCTTGTATAAAAATTGGAAATATATACATCCAATTAAAATGGAAAAGTGGATTAAAAATACACCACATATATTAGAGGATACACCTACAGGGTGGTTTGATGGAGCAACGCAACTCAATGGAACATTTAGTGGTGCAGGTGGATTGATCAAAATCACAAAAGATTCTTCTCATAGATGGAATTTATATTGTTTCCCGGGCACCAACACAAGGCCAGAGCTATTGGGTGCCTAGGCAACATTACACTTGGCCTCCATATTAAACATTGAAGTCCTACAAATTCTCAGGGATTCCAGAATTATCATAGATTGGTTGAACATCAAGGGTAAGATACAAGCCATCTCGTTCTTGGCCTGGAAGGACATAATTAGACTTCTACAACACAACTTCAAGAAGTTCAATTTTACTCATATCTACTGTGAGCACAACAAGGAAGCAGACTTGCTTTCAAAGGAAACACTTCAGAAAAAAATAGGCATAATATCATACAATCATTGGCTTTATGGACATGAGGGCCCCACCCATACTCTAAAGATATACTAGTACCTGGAACGATGCCTACAACATATTCTTTTGTTCTTGAGTATATGCAACAATAATGTTTTGTACTTTACTCATTTTTTTGCTAACTTTTGACATATTGCAGTCTGTATAAATTTATATCCATCTCTCCTCTTTCACCTTCTAGTTGGTTGGAAGACCACTGTAGGAAAAAAATATTCTCGTCAATGGATACTTTGTTGTGATTATAAACAAGTTGTGAGAACAAATTATATATTAATATAATTGAGTAATTTTTTAGTTGGAAAAAAAGCTAGGTAGAATTTGAGGATTAAAAAAACAAAATATGGAGATTAAATAAGATTAGTAGGAATAGTAAAGATTACATAAAAAAAAAAATTGAACTTTATTAGGAGAGAAGAAAAAATCTCCATGACTTTTCCAACTAATGGTGTGTTAGAATTAATGTTTATTTTAGAGTTAGTTGGGAATTGTTGATATATTTTCTCAACGTCTATCTCCAAATTTGAAATAAGTTGGATTTGACAAAACTTATATAAGTGTATTGTATATGAGTTTGTATAGGTAATAAATAATAATAATAGAGTGAGTCTTTTGTGTGTGCAATTTTCTAAGTTGCTATCACAACAGGTTGCTCTCTATGTATCTCCCTCATGAGAGGGCATGTGAATAGAGATGTAATATGCTCTTGTAGGAGAGTAGATTAGTTTGGAGTGTGTTTTTTGGGTGAATATTTCTTGTGTGATTGCATGGATTGGATTTTTGGTTGAAGGATAGATCACTACTTGAGTTTGAAAGGAAGCGCATGGAAGGAGACATAAATCTACCACTACACCAAATCGACCAAGGAACCAAGAAGGACAATGAATCGTGCAATTTGGACAATAAAATGCTTGCAAATGTCATTGATTCTCTTATTCCCAATTCCCCCAATCTCAAACATGTGTGTCTTCAAATGAGATCAGAACATTATCTGGGATCTCATGATATCTCTGCCATGGATATGATTAGTGATCCCCGCGAGGCTCTATTTCACAAGAGGCATCCCAAGATGAATAATGGTGATTTCAACTGCTATAACTTGAAGGACGTATTGTCTGCAAAATTAGGACAGAGTGATATTAATATCAGTTGTTCCTTCCATCGTCCCGATGTCATATTATTGGGATTCTCTCGCTTGAGTGGGTCTTTCATGAATCTCCTCATTTCTCTCGCAGTTTATGTTGTGATCTGCAAGGAGGAAACTCAGTTTGGATTCCCAAGAAATTTGGTAACATGGGAGGATCTTATGAACGATTCAGATATGGATGTGGATGTTGGTTGACACAACCTCCCCTCGACGACACAGTCACTCCCACCAGGACCTTCTTCAACCACGGGCCCGAAGAGTCTAAGCTCTTCCAACTCCCCTCGGGAGTCACGATTCACCCACAGTAACTCCTTCGATGATTCCCCTTCCTTCAGAAATTGGGAAATCGCGACTCGGGAATTCGCGGTTCACGCGAACACAGTTCTCCTACAGCTCCAAACCCCGAACCCCGAACTCCGAGTTGACGCCACCTGTCTTCCACTAATACCTGGGGTCCTACACTGCCACGTCGCTCCTTCACTCACATGATCAGGGATCACGGAATCGTAATTTAAACTATCACAAGTCCTTTGCGTTTGTAAACCCTGAATGCTGAAACCCCGACCTCTCGGGATCTGAGGCCACGTGTCTCTTGGAAGATCGACGGTTCCCGTCAAATCGGGAAATCGCAACTCGCAATTTCAACGTGCATGCAACTCTTGCACTCACCAACCCCGATATGCTGATGTTCGATGACAAATGGATTCTCTCATGCACCTGCGAGTTAACCCCCTCGCAGCTCCTCCGCGATCTGACGGTCTACAGGATTTCGTGACTCTCCACAACAAATTCAAGTCGTCGATTGTCTTCCTCTTGAAGAGTTCTCTGCTTCACCAGCTTCATCCTATGTGAGCTAAACAAAGGTATTATCCCTCCTGAGCTTTGTTTCTCTGACTCCTTCAGATACCTCCCACGCACTTCCTGTGCTCGACTTCCCACAACTCTCAAAGAGTTGCAGTTGTCTAGACTTTGTGCAATCTTGCCAACAACAGTCCAGTACTTCTTCTCTCAGACTCGTCCCTGAGACTTTCAATCTGTCCTGCACTTCACCTGCATGGTTCGGATAAACTAATTCACTCTGGGCAAACGAGAACAAAATTTCAACTGCTTAGCCTTCTCAACGCACTCTATGCGGAGGAATTCAACTGCACTCTATGCAGGAATCTCCTAGCTCAAACAGAGAAACAATTGAAACCTATTTCATCATTCTCTCAGGTTTCAAACCTGATATGCAACCACATACGCAACATATAGAAGATAAGCATAAAGAGAAGAAAATATGCAACAACATAATATCAACAACACACAGAATTCAAACACATCCATGAAATTGAATCAAAGTCTTTCTCCTATTAATTCAATCTATACATGGGTGTTCATCACAAGTTCTATGCTCTGCTCCTCTTCTCTCAATGCTAATGCTAAATGATAATGATACAATGTTAGAAAGGAGGGTGCCTATATTCCGTTTTCCCTCTCGAAAGTAAAACTGTCTAATCTACAGTTAATTCCTATCTAACAGCATTAAAACCATTAAATGCCTTCCTATCTACAATACATTACAAGTGCACTTCTTATGAATGCTTTCATTCAAACGACGGCGCAACAATCTTTTCAAAGTAATTAAAAAATGTATGTGCTGGCGTTGTCCAGCTGTATGTTCTTTACTCCATGAGCTGGCTCGCTTGATGAAGTGTAGATGCTCCTGCATCATACTCCTCGGCTCAAAAGATTTCATGGGCTAGTGTCGATGAGATCCTACACAGTCTGCCCATGTCTCAGAATCACTGCTTCATCTTCCCAGCTGGCACCCTCCACTGGGTGATCTTTCCATTTCACCAGGTACTCAAGGTATTGCTTTCTCCTGGTCTTCCTTCGAGCTCTTTTATCCAGTATGCACTCCATCTGCAGTTTCTGTGCAACTGGCAACTGCTTCTGCCACTGGACCACTGGTTCCTCAGTTCCAGTGCCTGCTTCTTCAGCCCTATAAGGGTATAAATCCAAAATGTTGAAAATCAGAGATATCTCGATGCCCTCTGGCAACTCAAGCTCATATGCATTCTCCCCGAATTTCTTCAGGACTCTACATGGCCCAATTTTCTTCATCTTGAGCTTGTTGTATGTTCCCCTTGGGAACCTTTCCTTCCTCAGGTGCACCAGAACCATGTCTCCAACTTCAAACTGAAGCTGCCTCTTTCTCTGATCGGCCCTGTGCTTGTATTCCTGATTCGATTTTTGCAATCGCTGCTTCACCTGTGCATGAAGCTCTTGCATTGCTTCAAAAAATTCTTCAGCCCTCGCGCTGCTAGTCTCAGCCTGTTCTGACTCCCTGAGCTCAGAAACTCCTCTTGGCTGTGTCCCATAAAAAATTTGAAACAGGCTCTTACCTGTACTCCGATTCACTGAATCGTTGTACGCGAATTCTACCTGTGGTAGGATTTGATCCCAACTGCTGTGATGCTCAGTCACCAGACTTCTCAACAGATCCCCCAAGCTTCTGTTGACTACTTCGGTCTACCCATCTATTTGCGGATGGTAAGCATAACTGAATTCCAAGTCAGTCCCTAACTTTTTCCATAGCGTCCTCCAAAAGTGGCCTATGAACTTCATATCCCGATCCGAGACTATGCTCCTGGGCAGTCCATGCAATCACACAATCTCCTTGAAAAATAAATTCGCGATGTGGGTTGCATCGCTAGTCTTATGACACGATATGAAATGTTCCATCTTTGAAAACCTGTTCACTACTACAAAATGGAATCCACGCCTCTCTGCGTTCTCGGTAATCCCAACACAAAATCCATACTAATTGCCTCCCATGGTCTCTCTGGTATAGGCAACGGCTGATAGAACCCTGTGTTCTGTTTTCGGCCTTTCACATGTTGACAAATCCTTCATCGGTCAACAAATATTTTTACACTTGTACGCATGCTAGGCCAATAATAAGATTCTCTTAGCTTGGCGAATGTCTTGTCTTGTCCAAAATGACCTTCTAAGCCTCCACTGTGCTTTTCCTTCACCAAATTCTCTCTCATAGAGCAATTTGGAATACATAGTTGATTGCCTTTGAAAAGCAATCCATTCTAGATCAGGTAGTCAGTCCACAGGCTCCTATCCCTGAGAACTGGGTTCTCGGCTGCCTCGTATGCCTCGCCAAAGTCTGCATCACCTGCATACATATCTTTGAGGTTTTCAAAACCCAAGGTCTTGACCCTGAATTCCTGCAGCAATAAACTTTTTTTGCTCAAAGCGTCAACTACCTTGTTCGCAGTCCCCAAAATGTGCTTTATTACAAACGTGAAATTCTGCATGTACTCTACCCCCTTCACATGCTTTTGATTCAGCTTCTCCTGCTGACTTACAAACTACAATGCATGGTTGTCACTGTATAATACGAACTCCTTGGGTATGAGATAATGCCTCCACTTTTTCAATGCCTGTATAATGGCATAGAACTCCTTATCGTACGTGGAATATTTCAGCTTTGCATCATCCAGCTTCTCGCTGTAATATGCCACAGGTTTGTCATCTTGACTCAAAACCCCTCCAACAGCATACCCACTGGCATCACACTTCACTTGGAAGGTTTTCTGAAAATCTGGCAACACTAACACTGGTTTCTCAGTTATCTTTCACTTCAACAAATTGAAGCTCCTTTCAGCCTCTGCTGTCCAATGGAAAACCTTATGCCGCTTCTTCACAGTATCCATCATTGCGGCACTGATCCCACTAAAATTCTGAATGAATTTTCTGTATAATATTTCCAATCCATGGAAGCTCCTTACCTCAAAAACATTCCTCGGTGATGGCCAATTCCTGATTACATTCACCTTCTCAGGATCCATCTTCAATTCATTTGCTGAAATAACGAAACCCAGATATATGAGTTATGTCTGCATGAAGGAACACTTCTTCAAATTGATCATCAGCTTCTCCTGCTGTAATATTCTTATTACAATGTACAAATGCCTCAAGTGTTCAGCTCTAGTCTTGCTGAAAATCAATATGTTGTCTAAATACACGACCACAAATTTGCCAATGAATTCCCGTAGGACTTCATTCATCAGCCTCATAAAGGTGTTGGGTGCATTTGTCAACCCAAACGGAATGACCATCAATTCGTACAAACCCTCATTTGTTTTGAATGTCGTCTTCCATTCATCTCCCTCTCTCATCCGGATCTGATGATATCCGCTCTTGAGATATATCTTTGAAAAATAATTTTCCCCACTCAGGCAATCCATTAGATCGTCCATTCTCGACAGTGGAAATTTGTACTTGATGGTAATCTTGTTTATCGCCCTGGAGTCTGTACACATCCTCCAACCTCCATCTTTCTTCGGACTCAACACTGTCGGAACAACACATGGACTCAGACTCTTACTAGTCCTTTATCCTGCAGATCCTGTACCTGCCTTTTGAGTTCCTCATTTTCCTGAGGTATCAACCTGTACACTACCTTATTTTGCAAACTTGCTCTGGGTATGAGGTCAATGTGGTGACTCACACTCCTCATCGGTGGAAACGAACGAGGTAGTTCGTCCACGATGATATCAGCGAACTCTCCCAACAGTTCTTGGATCTCGTCCGACAAGTCATCCACCCTCGTGCTTGTCAGGACAATTTTTGGCTTTCTGATAACAAAGAATTGTGGATCTTCATTCTTCTCCATCTCTATGAGAAGTTCTTTTCCACTCATGAGAAGTATCGTGCTTCTCACTTCCGGCTTTATTTCTTTATCTTTTATCGAAAGCAACCTATGGAGTCTCCCATCCTTCTCCAAGGTGTATGTGTTCATTCTCCCATCATGAACAACATTTCTATCATACTGCCATGGTCTACCCAGTAATATGTGACATACATCCATGGGAATGACATCACACATAATCTCGTCATGATAATTTCCAATTTTAAATTTAACTAGACATTGTTTAGTGAGACTTACCCGGTGTCCCTTCTGTAACCATGAGATTTTATATGGACTCGGGTGCTTAGTTGTTTCCATCTCTAGCTTCTCCACCATCTCAGTCGCAACGAGATTATCAGTGCTCCCGCTGTCAATGATGACTTTGCATTTTCTGTCCTTGGCTGTGCAAGCCGTCCTGAACAGTCTGCTTCTTTGCACTGAGCTGTCCACCTCTTTCTTAGGTGTCAAAAGAATCTTGTGCATTCCAAGCGATTCCACTGTCAGCATCCTCATCATCATGCCCCTACGCCTCAGTGATGTGAGCTTCACTTCTGTCCATTTTCCTGTCAGGACAATCCACGTCTTTGTGTCTGTCTTTTCCACATGTAAAACATGTGATAATTCCTCCTCTGCCTCTTCCTCTACCTCGGGTACGAGGAAAAGTGTTGGCATCAGCATATCCTCCTTTCTGATCATCTTGCTGCCTCCTCGGCTCATCATATTGCTGCCTCTGCTATGAGGTTTCACCCCTTTCAGATTTTCCCTGAGGCCTCTTCCAATCCTCCTTGGGATTTTGAGTTCTTTCTTGGGCAATTGTCTTGCCTCTGAGCTGACTTCTACCTTGCCCTCGCTGTCCTTACTTACGGCTCAACTTTTCCTCGTCTCTCAGAGCCATCTGGTATGCATCCTCAACTGTGCGGATGGTAACCATGCTCAACTCATCCTGAATGTCATACCTCAATCCATTCAGGTATCTTGCCACCTTTTCGTCATCACTCTCCCGATGACCAGCTCGAATGTTGAGCCTATAGAACTCCTCGGTGTACTCCTTCACCGTCATCATCTTCTGCCTCAGGTTCTGCATCAGCCTGAACAGAGTGATCTGGTAATCCCTCAGAATGAACTTCGCCTTCATCTTGGCGATCATCCGATCCCAACTCTTGATCTTTTGATTGCCTTTGGAACGCCTGTCCACCTGCAGCTCGTCCCACCATAAGGCTGCATGTCCTTTCAGCTTCGTGACTACATTCCTTACCTTCTTTTCCTCTTCGATGTCTTCATAATACAAGTAGGTATCGAGTGCTCGGATCCAATCCAGCAGCTCCTCAGCATTTAGACTTCCCTCATAGATGGGAATGTCCATATTTGTCTTCGAGCTCATCCTCAAAATGGCCCTAATCAACCTCTCTATCAAGGCATCCTCTGCTGAGACCTATTCTTCAGCGTGTCCAACTTCCTCTTGAACCTCGAAATCACTGAACTATGCTGCACCAACTCCATGCCTTTGAGTGGTCTCCATTTCCTCGAGTCTCGCCCTGAGATCTCATATTTGGCGTTCCATTTCTGGGTTCCCTGTCGGCCTTCCTATTCTTCGGGCATCCTTGTCCTCATGATCAGGTGACTGCCTTTCTCTTCTGGGTGGCATTATGTCTCTTCTGTCTCTACTTCAGAAAACATATAAACTCCCACTCTGATACCACTCTGAATCAAGTCGTGAGTATCAAAGTGCTCTCCTTTCCTCCTTCACTCCTCTTGCCTGAAATATACAGACAAGATCTTCGGGCTCTGATACCACTCTGACACAACCTGCCCTTGACGACACAGTCACTCCCACCAGGACCTTCTTCAACCACGGGCCCGAAGAGTCTAAGCTCTTCCAACTCCCCTCGGGAGTCATGAGTCACCCATAGTAACTCCTTCGGCGATTCCCCTTCCTTCAAAAATCGAGAAATCGCGACTCGGGAATTCACGGTTCACGCGAACACAGTTCTCCTACAGCTCCAAACCCTGAACCCCGAACTCCGAGTTGACGCCACTTGTCTTCCACTAATACTTGGGGTCCCACACTGCCACGTCGCTCCTTCACTCATGCAATCAGGGATCGCGGAATCGCAATTTAAACTGTCACAAATCCTTTGCGTTTGTAAACCCTGAATGCCGAAACCCCAACCTCTCGGGATCTGAGGCCACGTGTCTCTCGGAATATCGACAGCTCCCGTTAAATCGAGAAATCACAACTCGCGATTTCGACGTGCATGCAACTCTTGCACTCACCAACCTCGATATGCTGATGGTCGATGACAAATGGATTCTCCCGTGCACCTGCGAGTTAACCCCCTCACAGCTCCTCCGCGATTTGACGGTCTATGGGATTTCGTGACTCTCCACAACAAATTCAAGTCGTCGATTCTCTTCCTCTTGAAGAGTTCTCCACTTCACCAGCTTCATCCTGTGTGAGCTAAGCAAAGGTATTATCCCTCCTGAGCTTTGTTTCTCTGACTCCTTCAGAGACCTCCCACGCACTTCCTGTGCTCGACTTCCCACAGCTCTCAAAGAGTTGAAGTCATCTAGACTCTGTGCAATCCTGCCAACAACAGTCCATTCCTTCTTCTCTTAGACTCGTCCCTGAGACTTTCAATCCATCCTGCACTTCACCTGCACGGTTCGGATAACCCAATTCACTCTGGGCAAACGAGAACAAAATTTCAACTGCTTATCCTTCTCAACGCACTCTATGCGGAGGAATTCAACTGCACTCTATGCAAGAATCTCCTGGCTCAAACAGAGAAACAATTGAAACCTATTTCATCATTCTCTCAGGTTTCGAACCTGATATGCAACCATATACGCAGCATATAGAAGATAAGCATAAAGAGAATCAAATATGCAACAACATAATATCAACAACACACATAATTCAAACACAACCATGAAATTGAATCAAAGTCTTTCTCCTATTAATTCAATCTGTACATGGGTGTTCATCACAAGTTCTCTGCTCTGCTCCTCTTCTCTCAATGCTAATGTTGAATGATAATGATACAATGTTACAAAGGAGGGTGCCTATATTCCGTTTTCCCTCTCGAAAGTAAAACTGTCTAATCTACAGTTAATTCCTATATAACAACATTAAAACCATTAAATGCCTTCCTATCTACAATACATTACAAGTGCGCTTCTTATGAATGCTTTCATTCAAACGACGATGCAACAATCTTTTCAAAGTAATTCAAAAATGTATGTGCTGGCACTGTCCAGTTGTATGTTCTTTACTCCACATGCTGGCTCGCTTGATGAAGTGTAGATGCTCCTGCATCATTGGTCCAGTCCAACCGAAGAAGAGAACATTCAAGATGTCGTGCCAGTGAATCCAAAGAAAAGAATGTTCAAGAAGTTTTTTTTTTTCTACGCTCATGATCGAAGAAGCTTTCAATGAGGTTTGAAGGAGGTAGCTATATTAGTCTATCTTTCTTTTGAATTAGTGTCAATATGTATTAGTGTATTAGTGTTATTCTTAGTTTGTAAAATGAATTATGGAGAGATTCTCATAGAACAAAGTAGCATATTTTAAGTTGGTGAAATTTTTCATTCTTCGGTGGCACAAGAATTCATCACTGGTTTGAACCCATCATTGATTGTGAGAAGCAATTGTATCTTCAATGGATGTAGTGGTAGGTCGAATGAATGGTTGAAAAATTTCATAGTCTATGATAATTCAGAAGTGGATAGAAATGTTGGTGAAAACCACACAAGATAGAGATCAAACTCTGAAAATACTAGTGTGTGATTTCAATATTGTTATTTATAATATAAGCATTAAGAGAAAGCATTATAAGACCTTAGAATTAATGCTTATTTTAAAATTGGTTGGGGTTTGTTAGAGATTGTTGAGATATTCACTTATATAAATATATAGTTTATATAAGTAATAATAATAGAGTGAGTGATTTCGTCTCCGAGGTGTAGGATAGTCGGTGACGGAGTGTGTTGTTAAGCCACTCCATGATGTTAAAGTCACCGGTTCGAAACCTGCGGGGACAAAAAATCCAACCATGTTAAGGGTTGGTGTGGCTCAGGCCGGGTGCGATCCCCGGGTGATTTTGACGGCTTAGATGCCCCTGAGTCGCAGTTTCTCAAGCCACAGGTTAATCGTGAGCCAATAGGTCCCGCACAAATTAACAAACAAAAAAAAAATAGAGTGAGTGATTTCTGCATGAAATTTTATAAGTTCATGACAAGAAGTCAAAGTCCCAACTTTGTCTTTTTGAGATGCAATTTGTGCTAATAAATTCATGTAAGAACTTTGGGAATGAAGTGCTCTTGGCTATTAACCACATTGAAAAGAAAAAATCTCGAGTATTGAGCATTTGACAACAAGCCTTGGAAATCTTTGATATATATTATTTGTTGACAAATAAAACTAACATTTTTTCTATTAATACAACTACAATTGTTTCTCTTAAAAATAAAATAAAATTGATACAGTTTAAT
>JZKD02S0333966.1:197198-230425 GCA_000966675.3 Picea glauca
AGACTTGCTGCCATTAAGATTAATGATTCGAAGATAAAATTGAGAGAAATTGTTAATAATTTACAATAACTGATTCACCCCCCCCCTCTCAGTTATTTCATACCTGTAACAAATAGTTCACAAGTATTTCTCAAGCATTTCTCAAGCATTGTTAAAATTTATTTGATCATCTAACTTCTTTTAAAAATAATGTATTGTGTTCCAAAGTTATTAAATAAATAGATTATAAATTTTATTGGTCTTAACATTATGCATTATCTAATGTTACTTGTGTGCAGGTTGCACAATTAAAATTTCTTACAAATTCATATATTTAATGAATACATTACATTGTGTAATATTAGAATGACATAAGTATTGCCCAAATTAAACATGTTGCATGGCAGCGTAGTCCCTACCAAAGAGTTTACAAGGTAAATTGTCGAAAATGGAGTCGAATTGTAAATGACGGAAGTGTTCGGTGTAAAATATATATCACGGAAATGTTGTGTGCAACATGTATATTGTTGTTCCTGAGTTTGTACTTAAGGCTCAAAAGTACAGTGTCAAGGCATCCGAAAGTGGTTAGAAGATGGAGAAGGGAGAAACGTCAACCCTCGGAGAAGGAAGCTAAGGGAAATTTCTTTGTTGGTGTTGTCTGGCTTCAAACTGATCCTAGATAGTTATGTCTCGTTCAATGGCTGCCCATGCTTGTTCAAGTTCGAACTGGTTAGTTCTTGTTTTAAGGATGGTATTGAAGAGGTTTAAGGCAATGTGTGTTTGATTCAATAGTCTGGGTTCAACGTTAGGTTGAGTTGGTACAGGAACTGTCATGGGGGAACAACGCAGGTAGGAAGAACTTTAAGAGAAGTTGAGTGTTGTCTCAGTTTAGTCTTGTAAAAGAGAACTTACGGTTGCAGAATAAGAATAGGGATGCGAATCGAAGGCTCGTTCCCATAACTGTATTATATTTTAATAAAAGGGGCGAGATGGGAGAAAAACATTGAGCCATTTACAGTGTCAGGTTCCTACCAGGGGAAAATCTTACGAAGTAAATGGAAGAAAAAAATATGTAAGAAAATAACCGATGTAACAAAAAATACATGTAGAATTCTGAAACTGCAGTTTGGTCTTACACCGTTGATAGTTGGTGCAGAGGAAAGACAATAAACAATTATAGAAAACCCAAATTTATTCGTTATAGTAGTGGTAGTACTAAAGTATAAAAAAGCATATCAATTATGAATATGAATTGAAATTGAAAAATGAGGAACAAGAAAGCAAACTTGTAATACAGTAGTGATGGAATTGAGAATCTCGGATCTGCTTGTATTAAATCTCAATGTAAAAAACTCTCTTACAAAATCTCAAAAAGGGTCCAGCCTTGTTTATTTCTCTCTGGGGTATATTTATACAATTTTTACAAAGAAGGTGGAATCTCAATAGTCGCAAAATTTCAGTTATGACAGAGGAGAGAGAAATCGCTCCATTTCCCCTACTCCATCTTCACTTAGTGCCAGGTGCTCGTCTTTGCATGGACTCGGTGCAGGCGATACATCTTTCCACAAGCTAAGATATGAACCGTGAAGGCTCTGCTTGATAACTGGCCTCGACGAAGTAAGATTCTCGAGCTAACTGTTGTAGCTTGTCCTCCATTTGTGCACCGATGATGTCGAGGGAACTTAGTTGCGCACTAGGTTTGATCATGTGCTTATCAACTTGGGCCATGTCCACCATATCTATCTGAGAGATATCGGCTGAATCTCTCTCATCCTTCTCTTTCAGATCAAGTGAGATATGTTCCACATTCATTTGCATCAATGCTTCTACATCGCCTCCACTGTCCATACCCAACAGCTCACCGTCTATGGAATTAAAGGCTTCTTCTAATGAATTGGTTACCTTTTGGGCTTTCTCCTTTCCCAGGGAAATGTTGTGCTCCCAATCCTTCAACATAATGTTACCTCTGGTTTGTTCTGGGATGGAAAGCCCGGGAGAACCTGTCGAAATTCTGTTATTCGTGGATATCACCACCTCTTGGAAGGCGACCCGAGTCGCTTTTGCATCCCTTTCTCTGGCAGTCAGGTTCTCAGAAACCTGATTTACCAATAGACAATTCTCCCAAATCGCTCCCACTTTGGCGAGCAAATTCTGTTGTGCAGAAGAGATTTTTTTCTGAATTTTGATTGCCTGGGATTTGAACCTCTCGGCGTAGATCATCCTGCTTTCAGAGATCTCTACCCGAGCCTGTATCTCTTCAATCATAATCTTCTTTTGGCCCGCCTGTATCTGACCGTCTTGGACCACTAGATGTTCTTTCTCGAGCTTGGTTTTGAGCACCTCTATTTCATTTTTATTGGCCATTCGGGCCAGCTCTATCTCCGCGCTCACTTGGCCTTTAGCATTTTCCGTGGCCGAGGCCAATCTATCCTCGAGAGTCCTGATCAGGCGATTTTTCCTTTTGAGTTGGTTCTTTAAAAGTCCGACTGAAAATTGATTTGTTGATGCATACGCTCCTAGCGTCCCTGCGATCTCAGTGGTAAATTGCTCATTCTTTTTATTCTTTCCATCGGTCATAACTTTGTATTTCTTAGCGGTCGACTCTCCCTCCTGGTAGAATTCCCTCTTTACTACCACTTTTCTCTTTTTATCAAAGAAAAACTCATTCGGAGGAAGTTCCTCTACTCTTATGGGCCTTAGTTCCTCATTGAATATCCATCCTTCTTCGATATTTCCTTGCGTTGACTGCAAGGGGGTGACAGAAGTGATGGGTTCCCCGATTTGTTTCGCTGATTTTCCTGGGGTGTCGACCGGGTCCTACTTTTTTGGCGGTTCAGAGGTCTTTGTCTCGGTTTCCGGATTCTATTTCTTTGGCAGGTCCGGAGTCTGTGCCTCTACTTCGGGATTCTTTGTTTTTCCCTCCTCGTCCCAGTGTTTTCCAGGGTCAGGAGTTGCATCTTTAGAACCTTCAACATCCTTCTATTTTGTCTCAGAAACATCCGAACTCCCACCTCGCAACATAGCGGGTAGACCACTTCATCTATGTTCCTGGAATTTCAATGCAGCGGCTATGTCTTCAGGTGCCAAGGATTGGATTCTAGCTAGAACCTCCTCATAAGACTTCACCCCTCAGAAAACGTCATCCGAGGGTGAATTCTCATGCTAAAATCTCTTGAGCCCACACTTAGCTAAATGGTTGCTCACAACCCTCTGTGGATCATGTTTCTTATACTCGATGAAGACCAAATTCAGGTCTTCTAGGGCTGTAGCCTCGGCTTTGGCATGCTCGAAGTCCAATAAAGAATAAGAATTCAGCTGAATGGGAAAAGACGACCATACATTCTTTGAGTACCCTTTTAGTTCTTTACTCACCCCACCAATTACTGTCTGTCGGGTGACCTCGCGACAAGCCAGCTTGTCGGGGATGAACAATGGTAGCGCATGTGGGGGAACAGAAGCCCCGAAAACTCTGAAGTATGAAAATTCAGCCTCCATGTACCAGTCCGCTATGCTGCTAAGATTTGTTGCTATGCTGTCCGAGATACAAGGTGGCGGGTGACCAAAAATGGCGACATGTAGGGGCACCATCACCCAGTTAAAAATTTTGTACATGAACTTTTCTGCTTTGTTCTCCCATAGTTTGTCGTGATACACATGTACAGGTTTTTCTTGGGCTGGAGTCCAACCCTAGCTCATCAATGGAAATGGTGTCATGGAACATATTGCGTCCATAATATATGCAGACATGAAGAATGAGGACGGCCTCCCACTTTCCTTCTGCTCCCGGTACTCTGTGACTTGGTTGGCCAAACTATCCGAAAGCATCTTCGCCCAATTAAAAGAGAAAACTTTTGTGACCCGAAACATTAGAGGCACCCACACAATGAAAAAATGTGATGTGTCCTCTCTCCCATATAGCCGGCATGTCATCATGGACACATATTTATACTTTGACTCTAACGAGGCGATTGAATAAACACCGTGGTCATTTGCCCTGAACTTCACAGTGCGCGAAACCCAATCCTTTATCAGACTGGGCATGGTTTTTTCGTACTGGGTGCACTCATTCTCCTTGAATTCCTCCAGGAACTCAGCACCATATGTATATTCAGACGTCACGGGTAGCTTATACATAGTTTGTAGATGCTCGGGCCTAAAAGTCCCGACAGTGACTCGCTGCCTATTCATGATAGTCCTGGTAGGTAAGTCTACATGATCCAATGCCCATCGGATCATGTCGTAATATGGAAGCAACCGTGGCCTGGTTGCTACTCTGTGCATTCCATATTGGACGACTATCTTGTACTTGGTGTGTAGATCATCCCTTTCGTTGTCATCGGATTTGTCTGAATAATCCACCAATTCTAATTGCAGAACATTTGACACAAATGACCAGTCAGGGACCGAGTCGACACTTCGGGATGAAGTATCGAAGACATTGTCTGAACCTTGTCCTGCGACCTCAACATTCACCTTTGATGCTCTCCGTGGAGCCATAGCCGAAGCTTGTGTTTCCGCTCTTTTGCGATAGAACTATGTATACATACAAAAATTAGTTTACTCGGAATTGATGAGCTCTGCGTGCTTGTGAAAATGCATTCGTTATAATGAAAAGAAACTCCTATATATATTTGGAAACTCGGTACTTTTCAAAATAAGCCTGTCAAATCGTAATTAGAAATAAATTTGTTGCGTGAAATTTGATCTTACATGCGTAGATTTACCCTATTTCTCCATAAATGTCATAAATTTCTAGCGGTTTGACAGTCAGTCAAAGTATGGAGAGAAATGGCTACCTCGAGAAACGTGTAAACCTCAAGGTGCGGGATATATCTTGTTTTAGCTTGATTAAACAAATCTTACCAACGTTAATCAACTTCTCGCCATTCGTTACAGCGTGGATTTCCTTTTAACATTTTGAGTCTTCAACCCACGAGATCGCGAGGACCGACTTTGGTTTAATTAACAGTAATCACGATTTGGGGCATAATTAATTTTATAATCAGTTTATTCGCCATATCGCAACTTAGAACCTTGAAGACAAGTTTCTGGGAGATTAGTATGCCGAGTTGCAAAACCGTGAGATGGCGATAATTAAGACTCAATTAAGGGGAAGAAAATCTTGGATTAGGTGATTAATTAATCATGTTATAATTACATCGTGCCTTCATGAGTTGGGGTTTAGAGGCTGGAAATTTCGAAAAGGATAATGCCGAGTGGCGAAAGGCTGAGAACAACCTTTACCATGGTTATATTTTTGCCTTTGATCCTTGACATGGGTTACCCAGAAAGGACTTCACGTTCTTGGCTCTCGGGGCTGTAAAAATAAAATTTCGGACTTGGCGAATGCCAAGGCGCGAAACCCCGATGATGTCTGATCATGAGTTAAAGATTTTACCCTGGTTACTGTCTTGAGTGAAAATTTAAAACGACTTCGCCGTTTCATGACTCGGGACGTGTGCACTCATGGATTATAGTATCCGACTTGCGATATCCTGAAGTAAAACAAAAAACAACGAACATTCTTACGAAAGTGAACTTGTTTCGAGAGTAGAAAGTCATCGCTGCTTACGTGACAAGGTTGCAGCGTTTTCAAAATCTCGGGGGGGCGGGGGGGAATAAGACCATCTTCAGATTTCAAGTATCAAAAATGAAAATTGTGGTGGATTAAAAAACAAGGGAGGCTCCAACATATATCATGGAACATGGAGAATAAAATTTCATTAGTGCTAAGGCGTGACCTCGCGGAGCAAGGAAAATTGATGCAGGAGCATCCACACGAGCATCTACACTTCATCAAGCGAGCCAACGCGTGAAGTAAAGAACCTACAGCTGGACAGCGCCAGCACATACATTTTTGAATTTCTTTGAAGATTGTTGCGCCACCATTTGAATGAAAGCATTCATAAGAAGCGCACTTGTATTGCAATGTAGATAGGAAGGTATTTAATGGTTTTAATGCTGTTAGATAGGAATTAACTGTATATTAGACAGTTTTACTTTTGAGAGGGAAAACGGAATATAGAAACCCTCCTTTGTATCATTGTATTATCATTCTCATTCAGATTATCCTTCAGCATTGGCATTGAAAGAAGAGGAGCAGATCAGAGAATTTGTGAAGAACGCCCATGTACAATTATTGAATTAATAGGAAAGCTTTGATTCAATTCCATGGATGTGTTTGATCTCTGTGTGTTGTTGATATTATGTTGTTGCATACTTGCTTCTTTATATGCTTATATTCTATATGTTGTGTATGTAATTGCATATCAGGTTCGAAACCTGAGGGAATGAGAAAATAGAGTTCCCATTTGTTTCTCTGTTTGAGCCAGGAGATTCCTGCATAGAGTGCAGTTGAATTCCTCTGCATAGAGTGCATTGAGGAGGATAAGAAGTTGAACTTTTGTTCTCATATGCCCAGAGTGAATTGGGTTATTCGATTCGTGTAGGTAAAGCACAGGAGGAATTGAAAGTATCAGAGACGAGTCTAAGAGAAGGAGGACTGGACTGTTGTTGGCAGGATTGCACAGGGTCTAGATGACTTCAACTCTTCGAGAGATGTTGAGAGTTAAGCACAGGAAGTGCGTGAGAGGTCTCTGGAGGAGTCCGAGGAACAAAGCTCAGAAGGGATAGTTCCTTGCAAGTATCGTGGGAATAGACCCAGGAGGAGCGTGAACAAAATTGAGTCTTGGGAGCAGTAAGAGTTCTCAAGAGGAAGAGAATCGTCGATTTGAATTTGTTGTGGAGAATCACGAAATCTCACAGACCGTCAGATCACGGAGGAGTTGCGAGGGGTTTAACTTTCAGGTGCCCAAGAGAATCCATTTTTCATCGAACATTGGCATATCGGGGTTGGTGAGTGCAAGAGTTGCATGCACATCGAAATCACAAGTTGCGATTTCCCAATTCGACGGGAGCCGTCGATCTTCAGAGAGACACATGGCCTCAGATCCTAGAAGGTCGAGGTTTCGGCATTCAGGGTTTTCAATTGCAAAGGACTTGCAACGGTTGAAATTGCGATTCCACGATCCCCGATCGCATGAGGGAAGGAGCGACGTGGCAGTGTGGGACCCCAGGTATTAGTGGAAGATAGGTGGAATCAATTCGGAGTTCGGGGTTCGGGGTTTGGAGCTGTAGGAGAACTGTTTTCGCGTGAACCGTGATTTCCCGAGTCGCAATAACCTGATTTCCCGACTGGCGAAAGGGGGATCGCCGAGAAGAGTTACTATGGTTGACTCGTGACTCCCGAGGGGAGTTGGAAGAGCTTAGACTCTTCAGGCCCGTGGTTGGAGGAGATCTTGGTGGGAGCGGCTTGCTCGTGGAGGGGCAGGTTGCGTCAGAGTGGTATCAGAGAGGGAGTGTCTTTGTTTTATGAAGCAGAGACAGAAGAGACATAATGCTGCCTAGAAGAGAAAGACAGTCACCTGATTGTGAGGACAGGGATGCCCGAAAAAGGGGAAGGCCGGCAGGGAACCCAGAAATGGAACGCCAAATACGAGATCTCAGGGCAAGACTCGAGGAAATGGAGACCACTCAAAGGCGTGGAGTTGGTATAGCAGAGTTCAGTGATTCTGAGGTTGAAGAGGAAGCTGGAAATGACCGAGAAGAGGTCACAGTAGAGGATGCCTCGACAGAGAGGCTGATCAGAGCCATTTCAAGGATGAGCTCGAAGATAAAGATGGACATTCCCATCTATGAGGGAAGTCTAAATGATGAGAAGTTGCTGGATTGGATCCGAGCACTCGATACCTACTTCGATTATGAAGACATCGAAGAGGAAAAGAAGGTGAGGCATGCAGTCACGAAGCTGAAAGGACATGCAGCCTTATGGTGGGACGAGTTGCAGGTGGATAGGCGTTCCAAGGGAAAACAAAATATCAAGAGCTGGGATCGGATGATCGCCAAGATGAAGGCGAAGTTCATTCCAAGGGATTACCAGATCACTCTGTTCAGGTGCATGCAGAACCTAAAACAGAAGATGATGACGGTGAAGGAGTACACCGAGGAATTCTACAGGCTCAACATTTGAGTAGGTCACCGAGAGAGTGATGACGAAAAGGTTGCGAGATACCTGAATGGGTTGAGGTATGACATTCAGGATGAGATGAGCATGGTTACCATCCGCATAGTTGAGGATGCGTACCAGATGGCTCTGAAAGCCGAAGAAAAGCTGAGCCGCAAGCAGGGACAGCGAGGGCGAGGTAGAAGCCAGCCCAGAGGCAAAGCAGTTACCCAAGAACGAACTCAAAATCCCAAGGAGGATTGGAAGAGGCCTCAGGGAAAAGCTGAAAGAGGTGGAACCTCACAGCAGAGGTAGCAAATTTCTGAGCCGAGGAGGCAGCAAGATGATCGACAAGGAGGATATGCTGATGCCAACACTTTTCCTCGTACCTGAGGTAGAGGAAGAGGTCGAGGAGGAATCATCACATGTTTTACATGTGGGAAAGATAGTCACAAAGATGTGGACTGTCCAGACAGAAAAATGGACAGAGGAAAAACTCACATCGCTGAGGCGTAGAGGCGTGACGTGGAGGATGAAGACACTAGAAGTGGGAAATCACTGACCGTGCACAAGGCTCTCTTGAAACCTGAGAAAGAGATATACAACTCAGCGCAAAGATGCAGACTGTTCCGGATGACTTGCAAGACCAAGGGATGGAAATGCAAGGTCATAATGGACAACGGAAGCACCGATAATCTCGTTTCGACTGAGATGGTGGAGAAATTGGAGCTGGAGACGCATAGACACCCAAGTCCATACAAAGTGACATGGCTACAGAAAGGACACCAGGTATGTGTTACAAAACAATGCTTGGTCCAATTTAAAATGGGTGAATATAAGGATGAGATCCTGTGTGATGTTATTCCCATGGATGTCTGTCATGTTTTATTGGGTAGACCATGGAAGTATGATAGAAATGTTGTTCATGATGGGAGAATGAACACATACACCTTGGAGAAGGATGGGAGATCACATACATTGCATCTGATGAAGGATAAGGAAGTGAAGCCAGAAGTGAGCAGTACCATAATTCTCATGAGTGGGAAAGAAATTCTCACAGAGTTGGAGAAGAATGAAGATCCACAATTCTTTTTTGTCAGGAAGCCAAGAATTGTCCTGAGAAGCACGAGAGTGGATGACTTGCCGGACGAGATTCAGGAACTGTTGGGAGAGTTCACTGATATCATCATGGACGAACTACCTCGTTCGTTGCCACCGATGTGGAGTGTGAGTCACCACATTGACCTCATACCCAGGGCAAGTTTACCAAACAAGGTAGCATACAGGTTGACACCTCAGGAGAACGAGGAAGTCAAAAGGTAGGTACAGGATCTTCAGAATAAAGGACTGGTCAGAGAGAGTCTCAGTCTGTGTGTTGTTCCAACAGTACTGATTCCAAAGAAGGATGGAGGCTGGAGGATGTGTACAGACTCCAGGGAGATTAATAAGATCACCATCAGGTACAAATTTCCACTGCCGAGAATGGACGATCTGATGGATTGCCTAAGCGGGGCAAACTATTTTTCGAAAATTGATCTCAAGAGCGGATATCATCAAATCCGGATGAGAGAGGGAGATGAATGGAAGACAGTGTTCAAAACAAACAAGGGTTTGTACGAATGGCTGATCATGTCGTTTGGATTGACAAACGCGCCGAGCACTTTCATGAGGCTGATGAATGAAGTCCTGCGGGAATTCATTGGCAAATTTGTGGTCGCGTATTTAGACGACATATTCATCTTCAGTAATACTAGAGCTGAACACTTGAGGCATTTGGCCATTGTAATGAGAAGACTGCAGTAGGAGAAGTTGCTAATCAATTTGAAGAAGTGTTCCTTCATGCAGACAGAACTCATATATCTTGGTTTCGTTATTTCGGCTAACGAATTGAAGATGGATCCTGAGAAGGTGAACATAATCAGGAATTGGCCATCACCAAGGAATGTTTTTGAGGTAAGGAGCTTCCATGGATTGGCAAGCTTCTACAGGAAATTCATTCGGAATTTTAGCGGAATTAGCGATGCAATGATGGATACGGTAAAGAAGCAGCATAAAGTTTTCCATTGGACAGTGGAGGCTGAAAGGAGCTTCAAATTGTTGAAGCGAAAGATAACTGAGCAACCAGTGTTAGTATTGCCAGATTTTCAGAAAACCTTCCAAGTGAAGTGTGATGCTAGTGGGTATGATGTTGGAGGGGTTTTGAGTCAAGATGATAGACCTGTTGCATATTACAGTGAGAAGCTGGATGATGCGAAGCTGAAATATTCCACGTACGATAAGGAGTTCTATGCCATTATACAGGCATTGAAAAAGTGGAGGCATTATCTCATACCCAAGGAATTTGTTCTGTACAGTGATAATCATGCGTTACAGTTTGTAAGTCAGCAGGAGAAGCTGAATCAAAAGCATGCAAAGTGGGTAGAGTACATGCATAATTTCACGTTTGTGATAAAGCACATTTCGGGGACTGCTAACAAGGTAGCTGATGCCTTGAGCAGGAAGTGCTTGTTGCTGCAGGAGTTCAGAGTCAAAACCTTGGGTTTTGAAAATTTAAAGGATATGTATGCAGGTGACGCAGACTTTGGCGAGGCATACGAGGCAGTCGAGAACCCAGTTCTCAGGGATCGGAGTCCATGGATTGACTACCTGATCCAGAATGGATTTCTTTTCAAAGGCAATCAACTGTGTATTCTGAATTGCTCTATGAGAGAGAATTTGGTAAAGGACAAGCACAGCGGAGGCTTAGCAGGTCATTTTGGACATGAAAAAACATTTGCCAAGTTGAGGGAATCATATTTTTGGCCGCGCATGCGTGCAGATGTTAAAATATTTGTTGACCGATGCAGGATTTGTCAACATGTGAAGGGCCGAAAGCAGAACACAGGGTTCTATCAGCCATTGCCTATACCAGAGAGACCATGGGAGGCAATTAGCATAGACTTTGTGTTAGGTTTGCTGAGAATGCAGTGAGGAGTTGATTACATCTTCATGGTGGTGGACAGATTCTCAAAAATGGCACATTTCATCCCATGTCATAAGACCAATGATGCAACCCACATCGCGAACTTGTTTTCAAAGAGATCGTGCGATTGCATGGATTGCCCAGGAGCATAGTCTCGGATCGGGATACAAAGTTCATAGGTCATTTTTGGAGGACGCTATGGAAGAATATGGGGACTGACTTAGCTTTCAGTTCTGCTTACCATCCACAGACAAATGGGCAGACGGAAGTAGTCAACAAGAGCTTGGGGGATCTGTTGAGAAGCCTAGTGGTGGAGCACCATAGCAGTTGGGATCAGATCTTACCACAGGAAGAATTCACGTACAACGATTCAGTGAATCGGAGTACAGGTAAGAGCCCATTTCAAATTTTGTATGGGACACAACCGAGAGGAGTTTCTGAGCTCAGGGAGTCAGAACAGGCTGAAACTAGCAACGCGAGAGCTGAGGAGTTCGCTGAAACGATGCAAGAGCTTCACGCACAGGTGAAGCAACGATTGCAAAAATTGAATCAGGAATACAAGTGCAGGGCTGATCAGAGAAAGAGGAAGCTTCAGTTTGAAGTTGGAGACATGGTTCTGGCGCACCTGAGGAAGGAAAGGTTCCCAAGGGGAGCATACAACAAACTCAAGATGAAGAAAATTGGGCCGTGTAGAATCCTGAAGAAGTTCGGGGAGAATGCATATGAGCTTGAGTTGCCAGAGGGCATCGGGATATCTCCGATTTTCAACATTTTGGATTTATACCCCTACAGGGCTAAAGAAGCAGGCACTGGAACTGAGGGACCAGTGGTCCAGTGGCAGAAGCAGTTACCAGTTGCACAGAAGCTTCAGATGGAGTGCATACTGGATAAAAGAATTGGAAGGAAGACTAGGAGAAAGCAGTATTTTGAGTACCTGGTGAAATGGAAAGATCACCCAGTGGAGGATGCCAGCTGGGAAGATGAAGCAGTGATTCTGAAACATGGGCAGACTGTGCAGGAGCTCATGGACAGGAGCCCATGAAATCTTTTGAGCTGAGGAGTATGATGCAGGAGCATCCACACGAGCATCTACACTTCATCAAGCGAGCCAGCGCATGAAGTAAATAACCTACAGCTGGACAGCGCCAACACATACATTTTTGAATTGCTTTGAAGATTGTTGCGCCGCCATTTGAATGAAAGCATTCATAAGAAGTTCACTTGTATTGTAATGTAGATAGGAAGGCATTTAATGGTTTTAATGCTGTTAGATAGGAATTAACTATAGATTAGACAGTTTTACTTTCGAGAGGGAAAACGGAATATAGACACCCTCCTTTGTGTCATTGTATTATCATTCTCATTCAGATTATCCTTCAGCATTGGCATTGAGAGAAGAGGAGTAGATCAGAGAATTCGTGAAGAACACCCATGTACAATTATTGAATTAAAAGGAAAGCTTTGATTCAATTCCATGGATGTGTTTGATCTCTGTGTGTTGTTGATATTATGTTGTTGCATACTTGCTTCTTTATATGCTTATCTTCTATATGCTGCATATGTAATTGCATATCAGGTTCGAAACCTGAGGGAATGATAAAATAGAGTTCCCATTTGTGTCTCTGTTTGAGCCAGGATATTCCTGCATAGAGTGCAGTTGAATTCCTCCGCATAGAGTGCGTTGAGGAGGCTAAGCAGTTGAACTTTTGTTCTCATATGCCCAGAGTGAATTGGGTTGTTCGAGTCATGCAGGTAAATCACAGGAGGAATTGAAAGTCTCAGACATGAGTCTGAGAGAAGGAGGACTAGACTACTGTTGGCAGGATTTCACAGGGTCTAGACAACTTCAACTCTTCGAGAGTTGTTGAAAGTCGAGCACAGGAAGTGCGTGAGAGGTCTCTGGAGGAGTCCGAGGAACAAAGCTCAGAAGGGATAGTTCCTTGCAAGTATCATGGGAATAGACCCAGGAGGAGCGTGAACAGAATCGAGTCTTGGGAGCAATAAGATTTCTCAAGAGGAATAGAATCGACGATTTGAATTTGTTGTGGAGAATCATGAAATCTCGCAGACCGTCAGATCATGGAGGAGTTGCGAGGGGTTTGACTTGCAGGTGCCCGATAGAATCCGTTTTTCATCGAACATCGGCATATCGGGGTTGGTGAGTGCAAGAGTTGCATGCACGTCGAAATCAAGAGTTGCAATTTCCCGATTCGATGGGAGCTGTCGATCTTCAGAGAGACACGTGGCCTCAGATCCCAGAAGGTCGGGGTTTCGGCATTTGGGGTTTTCAATTGCAAAGGACTTGCGACGGTTGAAATTGTGATTCTGTGATTCCCGATCACACGAGTGAAAGAGTGACGTGGTAGTGTGGGACCCCAAGTATTAGTGGAAGATAGGTGGCATCAATTCGGAGTTCGGGGTTCAGGGTTTGGAGCTGTAGGAGAACTGTGTTCGCGTGAACCGCGAATTCCCGAGTCGTGATAACCCGATTTCCCGACTGGCGAAAGGGGGATTGCCGAGAAGAGTTAATGTGGGTGACTCGTGACTCCCGAGGGGAGTTGGAAGAGCTTAGAATCTTCGGGCCCGTGGTTGGAGGAGATCCTGGTGGGAGCAGCTTGCTCGTGGAGGGGCAGGTTGCGTAAAAAATTATGGAAAATGTGGTCGAATTGTAAATGACAGAACTGTTCGGTGAAAAATGTATATCATGGAAATGTTGCATGCAACATGTATAGCACGGAACATGGGGCATTAAATTTTGCTAGTGCTAAGGCTCAACCCCGCGGAGAGATAGGAAACTGCAACGAAGATGTGGCAAGCAACATGAAGCACAAGTGGTATCCATGCAGTAAATGACACTTGGCATGTAGAGAACCATTTATTTTTTGAATGTATATAACAAAATACAATTTGTGCATAGTGGAAGAAACAATTTGTAAATTTGAATGCATTTTTCATATATATTAGTGAAAGATAAAAATGTATGAGGACATAAATTTAAAAGGAGATAAGAAAACAGGTTTATTTGAAATATGTCAAAAAATAAAAGTTTGTTACATACTACTGGAAATTTTGAAATATATAAAAAAAATAAAATCCTATTACATATTAATGGAAATTTCAATGCGTTTGTCATATAGACTGGGATTGGGGCTCCTGCGGACCATAAGAGAAATATGTACAAGAAACAGGACTGTAGAAAGAAGATGGAGTGCAATACCTACAAAAAACATAAATTGAAAGGTATAAGTGTTTGGCTACACATTTCTATTTAAAAAAGGGGAATTACTGGGTTGATAAACAAAGAAGGATGTGATCAGTAGACTTACAATGATGGTACATATGAGCCCTTTTTCTATTTTCTTGTGGCTGCTGTTTCATTGATGTCGTCGACGACTGCTGGAATCCTAGCAACTGCCTGTTGCCTTTCATCGATGGCCTGCTTCAATTCCCTTTCGATCCATTCTTTAATGTAGCTTCTCATTGGGGCAACATTGATCTCATTCCATATTTTTATGTTGAAAATATCGTTTTCTAATTCCCGGAAGTCGATCGAAAGATTACACAAAGCCTAATGAATTTCCTCATTCTGTACTGAATAGTCGACTAGCTAGTCATCGACGTGAGCTTGATCATATTCAAGGATGTTGTAAAACATTTCTAGAGACAACACCTTAAACATATCAACCTGTTTATCGAACTCTTTGCTAGTTAAGGGAAAGGAGTTTACGATTAAGTCAGGGTCTTGGAAGTCATTGGTCTTTCCGGCTAAGTTTATTCTTGACACCCTTGTGAATAATTTATCTTTCTTTGATATGGCTTGTTCACATGACTGAACAATGAGATGCAGGTTCTTCACTTTTTCTTTCCAGCATGCATTTAATTGACCGATCTAGTTTTTGGATGGAAGATCTTGTTGTCTTCTTTTTATTTCTATCATATTGTTAACAATGGTGCCAAAAGGAAGGACTGTGTTTAAATATAATTTTTCTTCATCTTGTAACTCCGCCTGTAAATGTTCGAGAAAACTATGTGCCCTGGTTCCAATGGAATTCATGGTTTGTGATGTCTTCTGTGCCTTAGTAACCAATTCCATTCTTTTCTTGATATTATTCTCCACATATCCTCTATAGGATGCGAGGAGGCTAGAGGATCCTTTTAAGTTGGCTGCAGGGGTGGAAAGCATGGCTATTGCCAAAGGATTGATAAGCAATGACATAGGAATCAAAGCCTCTTCCAATTCCTTGACCAGGTCCTTCAGTTTGGCATTCTTGGCCTCGATGCCTCCAATGGAATCATGAAGCGCATCTACGCTCGCCTTGTGAGGTTGACAGATTTGGGACGACCGCATGTTGGCAAGGTCAACCTCTGAACGATATTTTCCTTTCTTATTTTTTATATATTTTTTCTCAATTATCAATTTTTTGGACTTGCTATAAAAAGCAACGCTCTGGAACACGAAGGATTCATCTTCGTCAAAATTTTTGGTATCGGGTATGTCTATTGGATGACTATGTTGGATGGCGTCTCCAGGCTGATCAAGGTAGCGGAGCATGCTATCCAGATCAGTGTCAAGTTCCATGTTCTCACTCTGAATTTTCAGCTCTTCCGCATGTCCCACATGTTTGCTTCTCTTCTTGTCTACTAGAAGCTTGTGAGAACTATCAATTTTAGAGTGAGGAGGGTCATTATATCCTCCTCCGTTTGAAGAACTCTGAGTTTCTTTGTTGTTGTGGTAGTCCATTGGAGTGATGCTCTGGGATGTCATACTTTTTGGAGTGATATTCACCGATTGAACACTCTTGTCACCGAGGCCTTTTCCCTGTTGCCTGTACAATTTAGTGCAGCTTTGCACTGTGTCTAGGTCGTTGGCATCAAAAGTAGGAGTGTTGTCGCCAGTGTCTCTATTTTCAAGCAGGTGTTTTTTGAAAAAACAATCGCTAAGGCCAAGTGTAAATGTTGTCAAAAAATATTATCGGGGTCGAACCCTCTTATGATTTCATCATATCTCAGGTTGATGTTGCTAGAATGCGTTGCAAATTTGTCAATTTTGTTGACGTTTTTCAACACTAACTCCCCTACTTTCCAAGGCAGAGGAATGAACCTTTTTTTTTCTCTTCTTTTGCAATAAATGCAACCAATAGTTGTATTTTCATGCTACTTCTGCAACTAACATTCTATCTGTAATGTGACATGGAAGGAGAGCAGGTTTTTCCATGGAGCCAAAATTTATTATCATAGTGTAATTATCCAAATGTTCAAGTGTCCCCTTCCTATCCAAAAAACTGGTTGCATGTTCAGATATGCGGGGAACATCTTCTCCTAACAAAAAAACTTTGAAAATAGACACAAAGACATTAAAAACCTCATAAAAACAATGGGAAGCCTTGTGCTTCCATAAGGCCTGGTACCAGAACGTTACTGGATCAAATTCCTAGTTGAAATTCTTGGACAGAGACAGTTCTAGAAACTGACAACAATGTGTTATCGCAAAAACTAAGTAGGACGACATATAAAATTTCTTTTCGCTTTTGAAGATTGACAATTGGGAATGAATTTCATGGGAAATTAACTTGCCCCAATAAAAAATGGCTTGTTCTTTGACTGTAAAATACAAAATGTAAAGAGCCATCCAAGAAACAGTTGTTATGGACTCCTGTCCTGTTATTCTTGTAAACAACTAGGAAATTTCACAGAATGGATTTATAAATGAACTAACATGCAAGATTGTGATATCTTCAGGCACTAGAATCGGGTCTTCCAATAAAAGGGGCAAGAGGTCCAACCCATTATTATGCTTTTCTAGGAATTGTTTACAATATTCTGCTCTGAGTGTCAATGTTGGCTACGACAATATTAACATCTGGCGGAAGACCTGAGGTGACAAAGAAACAAAAGAGCGGTCCCACAGTGGAATAATTATTTTGTCTGAAATAAATTTATCGGTGCACCAAGAGACCAAGTCCTTACAATCAAAAACCTCAGGGACACAACCTGCACGAGAAATCCCAGAGGTCCAAATTACTTGGTTCTCTGTGGCAGAGGTTGAGTAATAAGAATATGCCCTGGACCACTAGAAGTTCTGGTCCTCGTGCCCGAATATGTTCACTGTATCTCCACAGAACTAATATCGAGATGATTCCATAGGTTTATGAGAACGTTGGTTTGCTCCAAATGATGGTTGAAATGAACACTTAGAGCTGATAATGTAACTCTCCACTAAATCTTGGTTAAATGCTTATGAATGGGAAAGCTTCTTGAGCCTTTCGCTGATTAATGACAATCTGTATGGGTGGTGGATGATGAATTGTTAGCAATAAAGATTACTTATTGCATATTTAGAAATGTGAAGGTCGTATGTACAATGAAGAGAAGTTAAGGATTGGAGGTTTCGTGAACATGCCAAGGCGATGACATGCGAACGACATTTCATGATTTTGAAATCAACACTCGGAAGGGATAATATAACCCCCTGCAAATCTTGGTTTAATGTGCATTAATATGAGATCTCCTCGAGCCTTTCAACCATCAATGACAATCTATATGGTTCCTACATGATGAACTGTTAGAATTAAATGTTAGTAATTTCATATTTAGAAACGAGATATGTATATATATATATATAAACAAATTTTTTTCTTTTATTATAGACAAGTGCGAAGGCCACGAAGATGGGGGAGAGAAAGGAATGAATGGAAAGGTATGAAAAGAGTTCGAACAGGATTCCAAATAGGTTTATGGGGATACTCAGGAGAGGCGAGTGTTCCATGGTCAAATTTTATGTATCGAAATTTTTAACTACAAAACGTGCAAAATGGAAGAGAGCATGATGGGGCAGTTCAATGTCTGATTTGTATATTTGTGGAATTCTGGGAAAGTGGCTAAGTATGGAATAGGGAAATGGTCGGGCTGACTTGTTCTCGGAAGTGAGGATTGAATTTTTCGTGAATGGACCAACCCAACGATGTGAAAATGACATTTTATGATGTTTGAAATTAATGCTTGCTAATTGCATGCCTAGAAATAATCTTATATATAATTGCTAATTGCTAATTGCAAAAGGGTACAGGCATAGGAAACAACGATTAAGAAGTAAATATTTCTTGAACCCACCAAAATGATGATCTACGAAATAAATTTGAAGAAATGGCGAATTATGGAAAGCGGACAAACGAGCTTCAAAATGGGGTGACAATAGTTCCACAGAAGACGTGAGGACCCGACGGTTAAATTTTATTTCTTGGAAGTTTTCGATGCAAAATGTATACCATGGAAGAGGGCATGATAGGTAGACCGTAATATGGAATATGGTATGATCTGATTCTGGTTGTAAATTTGTATATCGCGGAAGTGACAGTACTGTTTGCAGGTCATGGAACAATAGAAGTCCAATCTAGAACCCACCTACCGAGAATTCATGGTCAAAGAAGTGTCTGGGTATGGAATGGGGAAGTGGTCATTCGGTGTCGTGATATAAGAGAACGAGTGAAAATGTGAACCCACAAGTCCTCCCACGCGCGTAGCCAGACATTTTCGAAAAAATGAATAAGTGACGAGAAAGATAAATTTTAGAGAAAAGAGAAATGGATATTTGGCTAAGTATGGAAGACGGAAAAGAAGGGCCGATATATTCACATCTGTAACAGATATCCCATTTTCCTGCCAAGATATATACTTGGAAAGAAGTGTGAAGGTGGAGGGCACATAAAACAACGACTAGGAATATGATCCATGAGTTTACTTGGTTCTTGGTTGTATGCTTCATCTGTCAATTTGTATATCGTGGAACTCTGAGTCATTTTTTTAGCCAGTCAACCTGCAAGTCCATCTGTCAATTTGTATAGTGCAGAACTCTGGGTGATGTTTGTAGGACACAAAACTATAGAGGAAATGTTTCCCCCTTTAATATAGCTTCTATGACGCAAATGTAGTATGTGGCTCGTTTTATCACTTTTCCATTCGTAAACTATGGAAATCTTGAGCCCGCCAGCCCTGGAGCCCGTGTGTCAATTTGTATATCGCGGAGCTTCAAATGATATTTGGAGGTCATGGAAAAATAGAAGTGCAATGTTGAGCTAGCCAACATGCAAGTTTTCCTGTCAATTTGTATATCGTAAAAATCTGGGTGCTACTTGTAGAACACAGAACAATAGAGGGCCAATTTAGAGAAAGAGGAAGCACTCAGTCGAAACGTGTGAATCAACCAACCCGCGTAGCAACGCATTTTCAAAAAAAGAATGATTAAGTAACTAGGAAGAGAAACTATAGGGGATAAAAGAGTGGGAAAATAGAAAGGCGAAGGGTTGTTTTCGTAAGCGCGAATTGGTTTCAAACAAGCCCCATTGTTGCAAAACCATCATTTTCTACTAATTGTTAGCAAATGCTTTGTTGAAGATTAGATTTTATTGCAACATGTGGGTGTAAGTATGTTCTTGATACCTTCCTCCATGACTATAACATATTAACTTAAGTATTAAACTTCATTTTCTACTAATTGTCAGCAAATGCTTTGTTGAAGATTAGATTTTATTGGAACGTGTTGGTGTAAGTGTGTTCTTGATACATTATTCCTTGATTGTAAAATATTAACTTAAGTATTCAACTTCTTGCATTATGGGATGTTAGCATTAAAAATTAATAATTGCATGTCTAGAAACAAGAATGACAATTTTGCTGCAACATTGTACTTTGGTATTACTATGTTCTATCTGCATTAGGAATAGAATTGAACATTAGTTTGAAACTGTGTGTAATCCATTTTTTGTTTGCATAAAAGCCTGATGGATGGACAAAGTACATTGTCATATAATTGTTAAATGTTCCATCTTATAACAAATTACCTAAGTAAACACAATATCGAAGAACTACGAGACCATCGAACCATGCCAATGAGAATAGGAGTGAAGCAACAATGAAGACTCAAAGGAAATTTTTTTTAATAGCAAATCCATTAAAAAAAAAAAAAACCATCGAGTATTGTACATCTATCTTTAGAAATTGGACCTAGTTCTTCGGGCCAAAGCATTGAACCTATTTACCACAAACACAGGAACGGGATCCACAGTATGTAGGATCATTGTAGTTTTCTCCTCGATGAATCATCCTGTGGTAAAATTGATAGTTTTCAGAAGCTTCCCGTGAGGAATAAGATGAAAAACGTTGCAGGGAAAATGGAATATCCCTTAACTGAAAGTTAGGACACAACTAGAAACCACCTCTACACAGTTGAAAAAACTCTAGGTACACAGGCCGCACATGCAATTTTAGAGGCCCAAATTAGTCCATTCAGGGTGGAAGGAGATGACTAGTAGAAATATGCCTTGCACCAGTGAGAGTTATGGTCTTGATTCCCGAAGATGTTAATTGTATATCTAGAGAACATGACTGTGGTCCCATAAGTGAATAATTTTTTGTCTTGAAATATATCTCTGGGAGAATCAACATATCATTTCTTTGCAGTGAACGTCTTCCGCCCAGAACGAACTAATTTGGACCTCTGGAATTCCTACTTTCGAGCTGCAAAGTGGCTATTGCGTTCAATGCTAGCTTCTTTTCTGAAATTCCATATGGTGTTGTCAGGACTCCCATCACTGAGTCAGGAAGTTACGCCCATTATGGTTGATTTCAATTTGGGCGTAGGATTTGGAACAGTCTTTGCATTGCAATCATCCATTTCCGTATCATTGCCCATCAGATAATCTTCTTCCATCTCGAAATCCATGACATCAACCTCTGTACCAGCCATGAATGCAACTGGGTAGGTTCTCTAAGCAGGCAGGGTTTCCTTGGAAATATTTGGCTTGAAATATATATCTCGGTGTACCAAGGGACCATCTCCTTTTTTTCTCCTAGGTAGAGGGAGATGAGTAGTAAGAATATGCCTTGGAATAGTGGAACCTCTGGCCATTATGCCCGAATGGGTTTACTGTATCTCAACAGAACTGCTGCTACAAGTTAACGAGAATTTTTGTTTTCTCCAGACAATGTTTGAAATGAAAATTGGGAAGGGATAATATAACCCTCCACAAATTATGGTTTAATGTGTATCAATGGAATATCTCCTCGAGCCTTTCGCTGATCAATGACAATCTCCAAGGTTTGTGCAGAAATAGTTGTTACCATTAAAGCTCACTAATTGCATATTTAGAAAAAAGTGCGAAGGTTGCAGTGACGACGAAGAGAGATTAAGAATTAGATATTTCTTAAAGGTGCCAACCCACCGGCGCATGAAATAGATTTCATCATGTTTGAAATGAATCTTGGAAAGGATAACACTCTTCTCCATAAATCTTGGTTTAATTCGTAGTAATGACATATCTTCTCCGGCCTTCCAGACATTAATGACAATCTTAATGGTTCCCGCAGGATGAAATACTAGCATTAAAGCTTAATTATTGCATATTTGGAAATAAGTATGAAGGTAGGGATGATGGCGAATTGCAACCAAACATTGTACATTTCGTCCACCTACCAACCCATGAAACAAATTCCAAGAAATGACCAAGTATTGAAAACGATTGGGCGGGTTACAAAAAAAAAGGGGCAGAAGATATACCCAGGAGACGTGAGGGGTCAATGGTCATATTGCATCTCAGTGATAGATATTGACCATCAATGTTTATGTCACAGAATTTCGGGTGTTGTTTGTGCATAGGGGAACCACGAAAGTGCAATGTCGAGAGGGCAATTTGTATATTGTTGAACTTCGGGTTCTATATATAAAAGCATGAGACATTCGAGAAAATAACCAAGTAAACAGAAAGTGAAATCATACGAGATGAAGGGGAATTTGTTTGCTAATTTGTAAATCACAGAAGTCCGGGTGCTAGTTGCAGGCGGTGGAACAATGGAAACACAATGTTAAACCTGCCTATGCAGGAACCCACAATTCAAAAATTTTGTTCAATATGAAATGGGGAAGCAGTTGGTCGGGCTGGTGATATAAAAGTAACAATAGAAATCTAAAGACGCACCTAGATATTTTCTGAAAAATGAGTAAGTAAAGAAAGGGAAAGCAGAGGGAAAAGCGAAAGCAGGTGCCAATTTTCGGAAGCGGGAATTGGTCTTAACAATAAATATGGAGTGCATTAAACATGTTAACAGGTTCTTCAATCAAGAAATAGAAACAACGAGCAATGTTTATAGTTTCCAGGATCTGTTTCTATAAGAGAAGCATCGAAAAGTTACAAGAAAATCATTTTTCGGATGTTTTAAGTAAAGTTTATGTACTATTATCTTCACCGGAAGTATAACAACGATGAATTTTAATTTTAATGCCCTCTCTTTCATATGATTGTTCCATTAGACTTTGGATAATATATATTCTTTTATTTCAATTTGTTTGCTAATTTGTGGATCACAGAAGTCAAGGTGTTGTTTGTAGGCGGCAGAACAATGGAAATGAAATATTGAACCCGCCTATCTGGTAACTCGCCTATTCGGAAAACCGAGAGACAAAAAGTTTGTACAATATGAAACGGGGAAGCGGTCGGTCAGGCTATTGATATAAAGTAAGCAAAATCTGAAGACGTGAATTCTCCAACTTCTGAACCTAGAAATTTTCTGAAAAATGAGTAATACATACTAAATATGTACTATAAAGTATGAACATGAGATTTTATAGAGCATGTATGGATCCCAAATTCCCTACTTAGCCACTTTTTGGATCGCAGGTTCTCGGGCTGGCGAGCTCAAAATTTGTCCTCTATTGTTTTGTGGCCTACAAATAGCACCCATAATTCCGCGATATGAAAATTGACAAGCAAACATGTGGGATGGTTGGGTCAACATTGCACTCCTATTGTTTCATTTCATACAAACAACACTCGGAGTTCCGCGATATACAAATTGACAGACAGACTCTAGGGCTGGCGGCCTCAAGATTTTATGTACTATAAAGTATGGACATGAGATTTTATAGAGCATGTACAGATCCCGCATTCCATACTTAGCTACTTTTTGGATTGTGGGTTCTCGGGCTGGCGGGCTCAAAATTGAGCCTCTATTGTTCCGCGATATACAAATTGACAAGTGGACCTACGGGATGGCTGGCTCAACATTGCATTTATATTGTTTCATGTCCTCTAAAAAACACTCAGAGTTCCGTGATATACAAATTGACAGACGAACTCCAGGGCTGACGGGCTCAAGATTGCGATTGTTTACGAATGGTAATCCCTATCAACTATCTAACATTATCAAAAAACATTATTTTCAGGACTAAATTATTAATATTAAATATTGATATTCTACAATTTAATTAGATAAAAATGTTTGTCCAATTTGAAACGGGGAAGTGGTTGGTCGGGCTGGTGATATAAAAGTAAGTGGAAATTTGAACATGTGGATCCACCAACTTTCACACCTAGAATTTTTTCAAGAAACGAGTAATACTTACTAAATATGTACTTTTATAAAGTATGGACATGAGATTTTATAGAGCATGTACGGATCCCTCATTCCATAATTAGCCACTTTTTGGATCGCAAGTTCTGAGGCTGGCGGGCTCAAAATTGAGCCTCAATTGTTCTGTTCCCTACAAATAGCACCCAAAGTTCCGCAATATACAAATTGACAGGTGGACTTGCGGCTTGTCTATCTCAACATTGCACTTCTATTGTCCCATGTCCTCCAACAACACTTGGAGTTCTGTGATATACAAATTGATAGATAGACTCCAGGACTGGCGGGCTCAAGATTGCGATTGTTTATGGATGGTCATCCTATCTAACATTATCTAAAAACATTATTTTCAAATACTAAAGTATTAATATTAAATATTGATATTTTACAATTTAATTACATAAAATTATCAAGGATGTTAAATCTCTTATTTTAAAAAAATTGAAGGAAACAAAACAAAGATTTTAAAAATTCTATCACCACAAGCATAACAACGACCAATTTGAATTTTAAGAGCCTCTTGTTGATATGATGGCACAATTCGACTTCGCACAATATATATTCGTTGATTTCAAATTATTCTGGGAGATTAATTTTACCAAGTTCATCGATCAAGGAAAAATGCTAAAATAAGCCACATACTACATTTGCATCACAACACCATACAAATTATCAGGTGGATTTGTGGGCTAGCTAGCTAAACAAAATTGCAATTGTATTGTTATGTGCCCTTCAAAGAACACTCGAACTTTCACAATATACAAATTGATAGATGACGCATACAACCAAGAACCAAATAAACTCCAAACAGGTTGTAAGCAAGTTCCCACAAGGTTCCATAGAGCAGGACACATCAAACTTTGCATCAAACAATTTGATATACAAAGAAAAGGTGTCATGACATTCGTTTTCTCTTACATCTGGTATATGTTCCTAGTAGAAAATAATCGGGGCCATGGGATATATGGGGTTTGTTGCCATGCTTCCCATTTTTGGACCAAACAATCTTATGCACATGCAATCTCAAGTATTTGAGTCTGATGAACATTCATCTAGATGTTGAAGAAATATTATAGAGACACATGAGATATTTTCGTTTCTTGCCAAAGTTTGATATGTTTTATTTTTTCCCTTCTTTAGCCGATATGAAAAATTGCATTGTCCTCATTTAAGGTAAATTTGTTGTGTATCTGAGAGTCACACATCATGTAGACACTGCTTTCTTTTTCTGTAGATATGTTTCATATTAAAATTATGCCAACCTAGGAAGCACATTTTGTAACAGAGGTTGCCTCACTGTACAATGCACGGTTGTGTTTCCCACGGTTTGGATGAAATAATTGAGGCAATGTCCATATATATATGGACATTTTTCACCGCATCATAGACAATCAATCCTATCATCACTTATCAAAGCAGAGGCAGAAGGAAGAGAGTTGCATTTCACACATACAGGTTCAAAGGGGGTCGAGTACACATTCACTGCAACCAAAACACCTTCAACCTTGGAACGTGAGAATAGGAATTAATACATTGAGCAATATAATACATAAGTGCACCCACCCGTCCTTAAAAAAAAAAAAAAAAAAAAAAAGTCGCATAAATTTGGTGAAGACTATTTTTATAATCAAAGTGAGGATGATTTTGTGGATGTATACGCAAAATGGTTGTAGAGCTAGCTAGCTTCTTCAGATCCTGTACTATATCTACTTGTAACTCTGTTACAAATGTTGTCTGGTTTGTGCGAAAGACCCTTTCTCTAACATCCCTTTTCTTTGTTATATTTTTGAAGAGCATAAGTGGAAACTGCCCTTTGTGCAATTGTTGTTCCATTGAAGAACACAAATTTGAATAGGTATTGAACAATTGCAATTGAAACATGGAACAATGCAATATTTGTGTAACTTACCCGAGATACACGCACATGAAAAAGTAAAGGACAAAACTGGATATGGAAAGTGGTACCATTGCCTTGTCATTTTCCGACTCTCCATCCTTTATATGGAGAATGTGTTGCGAGCCAAGTTTTCTCACTAGTGTGACAGCTACGCCAATGGTTCTGATTGGATAAATATCACTACTCTGTGCAAGCTGGCTGATAGTCGCGTCCAGGATGAAACAATATTATGAAAAAATAGTGACAGTTGTTTCCACAATACTTGTTTCGTTGAGAGAAATAATCCGATCACAATAACCACTGTCATATACTATTTTGGGCAATATATTAAAATTTGTAATGGATATCCCATTACCGGGCAATATCGTTTTTGCATGTTTCTGGAAAAGTTGTGTAGGAATAGTCAATGTCATTGTCATCATGGCCTCCTTGTCTGTCATGTCAGAACACATAATGTATCTAGTTTTGTTTTCCTTGTCCAAGTAGGTTCTATAGATGACCATTATGTCCCTGATGAACACTTGTCCAATTTGGCAGTTGTTCAAGCCCTCTATTGATAGTACTTTGTGTGTTACAACTCTAGACTTGGTGACAATTTTTTAATAGGAAAACTAAAGTGAATGGTAGTGTGATTTTTTTTTGTATTCTTCTTTCACTGGAATAAATCTACAAGTACACGCATAGCTTCGATGAACTATGGAGCCAGAGTTTTGCAACCACACCTCTTAGTCTATGGAACCTGTGCTATGTTCAGCTTCTCACTTGTACTTGTTGATACTTCTTCTGAACTACAAACCATGTATTGCAGATGAAATCAACATATTCACCATGCCATAGATGAATAAATATTCGAGGAGATTTGCTTGGTAAACATACTAAGAGTAGAGCATATGCATCTTTACCTTTGGCCTTGTCAGTTTTCTGATATCTGGGATGACTGACTGCTCATGACCATGTCACTAGTCCAATGTTTTTTGATGCGAGCATGTGTAGATGAACATCAAGACTAAACAAGCATATGAATTGTATAATGTCCATGAGAAGGACTAAACAAGCGTAAAATTGTATGCATCTGATATTTTAGACTGGAAAATGTGTAACAGTAAATAGGGTGTGAGGGCAGGGCACCATGACCAATCTGTATATTGTGGACCCTTAAATATAGGGGAGCAATCTTGAACCCACCAGCTTGGCACCCGTAATCGAAAAAGTGGGTAAGTATGGAATAAGGTAGAAGCGTGACCATAGATCTAAAACCGTTAGTCCACCAACCGGTGCACCAAGGAATTTTCAGAAAGGCCACTAAGAAGATCAATTAGAAAACAAAAGGGATAACAGAAAATGGAAAAAGTAGAAATAAGGAGGGCAAAAAGGCCCATTTCTACCAAGCCATCGTTTTCTAGTCTAATATTAAATTCCCCCACCCGGTTTGTATATTTAATTTACCAGCACAATTGGTATACCTTTTCGAAGATTGTACCACAGAACCCTTTGTTGTTGCAAAAAACAATTCATTTTCCTATCCAACCAACTTGTTTCTTCCAAGGTAGCAATGCCAAATATGTAATGGACATGAAGGCAAGTTAGTATGAAGAAAGACATGTAAAATAAAGAGAAACAAGTCTATTTATCCCAATGTAACAACAAACAAAATACGATTCACATGAGAATATGCAGAAATATATTATAGTTGAAGGAAGAAAAGAAAAAATAAAATAAAATAAAAGGTGCAAAGCAGCAGAACAAGCACAACAAATATACAGACAGTAAATGAAAAAATGAACATTGGAATATGAAATAAGAGTACATGTATTCACTTCCGTAATTCCTCGTCTACATTCCCACCAAAGACTCCATCGTCCTCTCCAGCCATTCTGTTTGTTTAAATGTAGCAATGCAGTGAAAATACAATGGACATGAAGTAAGTTAGTATGTAGGGAGACATGTAATGAAGATAAGTTATTATGTAGGAAGGTACGGAACATCTACATACAACAAACTAGGTGAACACATATACTGATAATAAATGAAATACAAAACAACACAATATGAAATAACGTTACAAGCATGCATCTTTCTATCTCCTCTTCAACCGATGCAGTCAAGACTCTATCGTTTTCTCCAGCTATTATGTTTGTTTGAATGTGGGAATGCACAAAATTCAATGAAAATGAATGGAAGATGGTATGCACCAGAGAACAAGTAATATGTACATATAGTAAAAGAGACTCAATGAATAGTCTAAAAGATAGGCAGAAACATGAACCTTTGTGCTTCTCCATCTATAGTTGTAAATATGCAATTTTTTTTTCCTGTCCAAAATATCTTACAAGCCACAAAATATTACGAAATTTCATGGCCGTAGCTAAACGATTGATGGTTTTCCATAGAAAAGTATCCATATATGCTTCCACTGATGGAAATACATGTTATTTATCCTCTACATAGACTGTTGTGCCCATGATACAAGATTTTGGTTTTCCATGGCAAACCACCCAGATATGCTTCCAGACATGGAAATATAATTTTGCAGAATATTTGTTGTACATATCATATCTCAAGTACAAGAAAAATTGTATCATGGGAAAACCCGACTGTGTAGAGGAAAAAGAACATCTATTGTCATATGGGAACATTTCACCATAGATGGTTTATAAATGCAGCCTGCATATGTTTTATTCTAACAAAAAAACAACGGTTATTGCAATTTCACATGTACTTCTCGAACTATTTTTCATGCAACTATTTTCTTTCATGTCAACACTGAAGCACAAGAAAAATCTCACAACAAAACATATATCAACCTCGCCAGATAGGAAAAATAACACAAAGGAATGTTGACTCATGGGTGTAGGGGTTGAACACCGTAAAGTGCCCAAAAAACAATAATAATCCAAAAAAAAAATAGCTCCAACTACCGGCGCAGGACCCCAACATTGCAAGTCAAATCAAACAAAAGAAAACAACAAGCACCAAACTAGGGAGAAAGAACAAACAAGCCCAACTACAGCCCCAGGGCCCCAAAGCGTAAACTTGAGCCAAATAAACACAACCAACAGCCGACAAACCAACGAACTAACGAACAAGCAACAACCATCGAACCAGTAAACAAAATTTGTATCTCCAACGATTATGAAACTGCAGCTGAAGCATAGTAGGAACTGGAAACATACGACGAGAATGCCAGTAGAAATAAGAAAAAATTCTTACTTGCAAACTGCAAACACTGAGCAACAAACAATGAATAGAAAATGAAACTATGGCATGGAAACTTACTCTGAAATGATGAAAGGCAGAAGCGTAGGTCGAATTGTGAAGCAAACAACAACAATAAGCAACAAACGATGAACCAACGAAGAAGAAGCACCCACCGAACTAGTAAACAATGTATGTAGCTTCAACAATGACGAAATTGCATTGCAAGGCTAGAAGAAGGATGAATGATACAATGCATATTCAACTGGAGGTGGACAACAATATTTTGCAAAAGCACTGCAACATTGTATGGAAAATTTTGAGGAAAAGTGTACTCCGAGAAGCGTATTTAAATAAACATTTAAGACTGTCAGGCTGTCTAAGGACCTCATGGTATGCAAAAATTTAAGTTGTTAGGCCTGTTGGAGGACTTCACGTCATGTAAACATTTAAGTTATCAAGCCTATTCAAGCACCTCAAAAAAAGTGTCAATACATTTCAATACAAATACATGCGGCAAGGACGTTATAAACTTTGGAATTATCGATCACTATAAATCTTGGATATCTAAACATTTCAATATGATTAGTACAAAATAAAAAGCATCGTATATGATCTAAGACAATGATAACAGAAAAATGCTAAGACAAACATCCAAACTAATGCTATCATTAATCCACCTTCAAGCAATGCATAAGAAAAATATATGATTCAAAAATATTGTAGATGATGAAAAAGTTTGGATATGCTAACATATAAAACATTGGGAACAACGAAGTCAGCAATAAGACCTCCAATCTATTATCCAATCAGATCACTACATATATGGTACTCTTTATTATATAAAATTCAATGTTTTTAGTTCCCTATCTCCAACAATAGATATTATGCAAATATTTGTGGTCAAAGGAGAAACTAATGTGAAATCAATGAATTATCGATCGCTATAGTCCCTCTATGCCTACGGCAGGGACTAATAATACTTAGATATTTTATTAATTTATTCATACTTTATTTATAATAAAATTTTATAATTTTATTCATTTTTTCTTTAAATTAGTATTAATGTTATTAATAATTTATTACTTTAATGTATTAAAATAATATTAATTTACTTTCATATTTTTATAATGTTTTATACTTTATAAATGTATAATATATTAAATAATCATACTTTATTAATTTATTACATTATTATTATTTTTTTAATTAATATCAATGTTATTAATAATTTATTACTTGCATACCTTTATAATGTTTTTATACTGTATAAATGTAATCATACTTTCACACTTTATTAATTTATTAATTTATTATTCATTCATTCTTTAAATTAATATAATTAATAATTTATTACTTTAATGTATTAAAATAATATTAATTTACTTCCATACCTTTATAATGTTTTTATACTTGCTCGTAGGGGTTTGGTCTAGTGGCCAGCGAACGTATTGTTACGACGTTTGTGCTATTATCCAGAGGCACACTTGTGGGTTGTGAGATTCTCCCTAGAGGTTATAAGGTAACTAACATGATTCGACCCCATGTCACGCGAGTATGATACTGTCGCCATTGTTGATTCCCCTAGTCATAAAAAATAAAATAAAATAAAATTTTTATACTTTATAAATGTATTAAACAATCATACTTTATTACTTTATTGTTGTATTATTTATTAAGTTGTGTAAATCTTAAATGGTTTGTTAAATGTTAATTAATTAATTATTTTATTGTTGTATTATTAAATAATTTCATTAATAAATTATATCCCACATTTTAAATATAAATTTAAAATCATGATATCGAACTTCACATTGATATTATTCTTATTAAATTATTGTGTTAGATTACTCTTTTACATTTTAATTTTAGAAATATTTAAATAATTTATTAAATAATTACTAATAGTTGGAAAATAATATTTTTTTATAATTTCATTACATATATTGATTTTATGTTCCCTGGATGGGGTGTCAGAGCTCTCCACGCATCCATCCAAGAAATCAGAGCCCACCACCTTGCCTCGATCCACGTGACGACACCTGTTATTCCCTTCGACCTTTATTACCACCTTATGGATTCTGCAACTATCCATTTCATCATGCTCTCAACTAAATGCTTTAGTGCGCTTAGAGCTAGCTTTTTGTCATGGATATGACGTTGGTACATTGTTCGATCCTCTTATGCTCGTGTGCCTTTACTCTCCATCCTCCCTCTTATGGTGATGCCCATCCCTCCAGTTGGTATCTATCGCCCTCTCCTTCCAACAACTCTTAGCACTTTGTTGTTCTCCTTGGTTCCTACCTAGTTCTTCCTATTTGAATCTCCGCCTCACCCTCACGTTCGTCAGGCTATTCCTCTCCTTCGAGGGAAGCCGAAGAGAGGTGCCATGTGGTACCAAAACAGAGAGGTCATGGAAAGAAGTCACCCGCCCACCTTCGCTCCTATGCTTATCTCCTCACCTTCGTCATCCACTCAATCCTCACCAGACCAATGTAGCCTTCCGCCTCTGTCTTCGCCATGGGCTTGTCGAGTTGAATGGTTTGACCTTTAGGAGAATTCTCTCGGAAATCCTCCTGAACCTCTTCCAGAACTGGCCTCAACCTGACATCCAGCATTGGCACACCCTTCCAGTCCACCACCCTTCACTCCCTTGCCACCCACTTTGGCACCCTCGTCGCCATATTTTGTGCCCTTGCTGGAGGAGTTCAACATTTAGACGCAAGAAATTCAATTGGAAGTGACTCAAAGCCAATCCCTACTCTAATAAGACCATGCTTCATGCCCATGACTTTGAGATTCAATCTCAATTCTCCAAGACATGGTCTTTGTAGTCCGTAAGGACATCGATGACCTTCATTTTTTGCTGGAACACCTGGACCAACGTGTAGAGAAAATCGAATCTATGCTCTCAACACTACTCCACTCTCTGCATTCAAAATATTTGGGCACCAATGCCCCCGCATCTCCAAGGCCGGATCTTGTTCTAAACTTCCAGGGGGAGGACGAACGAGATGTGGATACATGCGCACAAGCGGTTGAGGACAAGTGAGGCACCATCCAAGACACATGTACAACGGAATTCAAGTACATGAAAGCACACCAGACACCATGACAGTCAACATGCATATAGGTTTCAACATGCATGCTTTATTTTGACAATTGTTAGTTGTTTCTGGAAGTTTTTGTTTAGGTTTTTGGAGTTTAGTATTGTCTATTTTGTGGGTCTGTCAGACGATAGGCGTTTTTAGGTTCATAGTAAAATCTTCTTTGTTCTACAATATACATGCATGGATCGTCTGAATTGGTTTCCCCATAGGGAGATTCAGGTAAATATGTTTACTTCTCATTGATCTTTACAGTCAGAATGTCAAGATGAGTTGGTTTTCCTCCGGGGCAACTCAACACATCCAAAACTTGTTCTCAAGACAATACTGTAAGTTTTTTCTTATGACAGGTAATATATAACTTCTTACTTTTAAAATAAATTATGTTAAAAGGATTTTAATTTAATTATTAAATAATTTCATTTATATATAAGTATAATCTAAAGTTGATCTCAGTACATAATAAAGATCAATGAAGCTTAACCCTATATACATAACAAATAACAATGAACTATAAATACTTGAAACAATAAAAAGGTCAAAATTAATGTGTTATATTTAATAGCTCACAAGTATTGCTCAAGGGTTGGTTAAGATTTATTTGATCACACTACAAGGAAAAGGCCCTATAGTTGAGGTTTAGAAGAGGCTTTTAGTTTTAAAATATTGACAAAAATTGTTAAAAACACCTCCGTGAAAACATTTCATTTTTGGTAGTGGATTGTTTTGTGGAGATTATAATGGAACTTCATTATAACTAAAAAAAATTGGGTGGACAAAGGTTGTAGCAGATGTTTTCCATGTGGTGTGCTTCACAGTCCATACACATCGGTGTGCTTAAAACATTAATGCATCGGTGCCTACATTGCACAATAGGCACTGAGCGAGTCCTAAAATATTGGAGCCCCAGTGCATTTATACAAACTACAACCCGATGCTTTAATAAAAACAACACACCGGTCGAATCTATGATACCGAGCACCGATGCATTCTTGAACTTAAAGGCCTGGTGCTCACATGTCAACCAAAGAACTAGGGATATCCAAGAAATATGGGGCATCGATGATCTTATAAAAATAAATGCATCAGTGCCTTAATAGGAATAAAGAACCGGGAAAATCAATGACAACATGCACTAGTTCTTTAAAAAACAGGACCAGTGCATGATGTGATCGAGAAGGCTTCTATGCGGACTTGTGAAAGAGAAGCACCAGTGCGCTCATAAATTGAACGCACCGATAAGCCATATTATTATTATAAATTTTGGTTAAAATATTATTAATATCGATGCTTTTTCAATTTATCTCAGCACCGATGCGTATTATGTTACAATACTGGTGCATGTTATAATTAAAGGAACCGATGTTTTTTTATCATTGAATGCACCGATTGTCATTTTCTCTTTTCAGAAGCATCGACATATGATAGTGCAAAACTATTGTTATCTTTTAATTTCATTGTTTATCAAAAAATTGACATATATCTTATAATAGTATTCATATAAATTAAATTTTGATTAGTGCATTTGGATATAATGTTTGGATTATCTTGTTACATCATCATTGTTTTCATCTCTTCATTATAATATTTAATCATCCATATATTTATTCAGTGATGTAACATTTCACACGAATATTGAACAAAACAAAAGAATAAAAGAAAACATATTTTAATATATATGAATAA
>JZKD02S0333966.1:241415-254039 GCA_000966675.3 Picea glauca
ACTAATCATCATTAAGTCCCTTATAATTTGAGAAATTTTGTCACACAATCAACATTAAAAATGATCGATTTTATGAACATTAAATAACATTGTACATTTCTATTTCCCACTAACTACAGGTTATTCAAAGATAAGCTTCTTTCGAGTGATAATGTCTTTCCCAGTAGCTGCAAAGAGGCCAAGAAAAAGTTGAAAATATTGGGTGTTTAGTACATATCATAGCAAGCATGTCTGAATGATTGTATTCTATATAGAGGAGAATATGCAGACAAAGAGATATGTATGAAATGTGGACATGACATATATCATAAATTAAATAAAAAGGGTAAATCACATGGTCCTCCTCCTAATATATTGAGGAACATGCCTATAATTTGAATGATTCAAAGGCTCTTTCATTGAAAAGAATTAGCTATGTTTCAGGGATGGCATACCCCGCACATAAGTGAGTCAGGAGTTATGCGGATCCCAACAGATTCAATAGCCATGAAGAATATAGAGGATACATGGCCGGAAAAATTCAAGGATGAAGTACAAACTCTATGACTCAGCATAGCCATGGATGGAGTCAACCCATATTCCCTCCAAAACACTAACTATTATGTTTTCCCTGTAGCAGTGATCAATAAAAATACCCCCCGATGGTTTTCCATGAAGAATGCATATCTTATGTTGGCTCTTATAGTCCCTGGTAGAAGAAAAGTGAAGAATATGGATGTCTACCTACAACCATTGGTAGATAAATTGAAGGAATTATGGGAAGGGATACATGTATACCATGTATCATGACCCATCACAACATAGAGGAATTCTAAGTTGTATGGAATATTTTCTTACACCATACATGATTATCCAGGCTTAGGAGTTTCCTTTGGTAAATTACATGTTTATTGATTTTTTAAATACGTAACAATATTTTTTGGCATATTTATTTTGTTGTGATTGTTCTGGACTTCAATGCTAACATTCTTTACGGTATATATTAATAATTTCCCAGGTCTTGTAACGAAACACTATCATTGATGTAAATATTGTGGACCTTCTATGAAGGCTAGGTGGTCCAACCACCTACGAAATGCAGTGTATGGATGCTCCAGGGTATTCCTCCTAGAACAACACCCTTATAGAATAGCAACATCCACTTTCAATGGTAAACCAGAGAGATCCCATAGTCTTAAAATGATGACACCAAGAAAATGGCTTAGATCATATGTGAGAGAGGGAGAAGGAGATTACATAAATATTCGATTCAAATGGGGATCCTATGTTCGATGATCCAGAATTCTTCGAAACCTATGTTGAGAAATTTCCCATTGGGATGAAAAAGAAATATGTATTTTATGAGCTACCATATTGGGAGCATATTAAAATTTCCCACTTACTACATCTTATGCATATATTTAAACATGTTTCATCTTCTTTATGGAGGAACATATCATCAAATGAAAGTGACACATTGGTTGTTAAGAGAGATCTTATTTCTTCAAAAAGTAAAAAGAAAAATTGGCGAAGAAAATAAAGTAGAGGAGAGGTTGGTAACTCTTGGTATTTCAAAAAAGGTGATATCCCATGGATATTGAAGAAATTTGATCTTTCTTTGGAAAACGAAGTTATATTGGGTGTGAAGGTGCCTTATTTATATGGGTCTTCACTACATCGTAGCTTCACTGTGGAATACCATTTGTCGGGGTTAAAATCACATGGTCATTTGAACCTTCTAAGAGTATGTATGTCAAAATAATGATTTTATTATTTGTTTTATAAGTTCATGCTACAGGATAAAACATAATTAATTTTGTATGTGCTTACTTTGTAGTGTCATTATCCTCTTCTGGTGTGTGAATGTGTGAACCATGACTTCCCCCAAGATCTACGACATGCCATATATAAACTATCTGCATTTGTACGTTGGATCACATCAAAGGAGATTCATATGGCTAGCATTCCATGGTGACATCATGCAGAGATAGTTGAGATTGTTTGTATTTTTTAGAAGGAACTCATGACGAGTTTCATGAACTTGAAACTTCATCTTCTAATTCATGTAGTATATGAGGTTGAATTAGTAGAAGTGGTCTCTTGTTGTTGGATTTTCTTCTTAGAGAGGTACATGAATAAATTGAAAGGATTTGTTTGACAAAGGGAAAAATCAGAGGGGTCTATGGAAAAGGGGTACATATCATATGAGTCTTTCTATTATGCTAGTGAGTACATAAAGAAAATAGACAACACACCAGGTGTGGTGATTTGGGATGATCAAAGGGATGAATAAAAAAGAGAAGGGCAGCTTCTGCAAACGAATGGAAAAAGGCACTTGATAAAGAGTAAGTGACTTATCATTTGTCAAATTTCTACGCAGCAACTATTCACACTAAACTTCATAATGTATATTTTGATGTGATATGTACTATATGTCGGTTTGATTTCATGAATATATATATATATATATATATATATATATATATATATATATATATATATATATATATCAGTGAATTCATAAATTAATGTCATCAATAAATTCATTCTTTACAATTCGGAGGCAACATCACCGTGGGTTGCATTGTACGAACAAAAGAGGAGGAAATGTGATAGTGATAGGAAATAATTTAGATGGTTGAATGTAGAACCATGCCTTATCCTGATCATTAAAAAAAAAATCCAATGATATGCCCCAACAATTGGGTTGTTGACCAAGTCAAAGAGAAATACAGTGCTTCTGGTCATTACCCTCGTGCTGAATAGGATGCACTAAACATAGGGATTGGGTGCAAAAACTCGGTAATACTATATTTGTGTACATTTTGTAACATTTAAATGCACCTTTGAACTATAACATCTATATTTTATATTTTATTCGTCGACTTATTAGACACATGAGACTGTGATTTTTTCATTTTTTTGTAGGTGCATTTGTTCTCATCTATGTGGGCGTATGGACATCATTTTCACACAGAGGATGCCGATGATGGACGTATGAAAAAATACTATGGAGTGGCAGTTGAGTTCAACCAATCTAGTCGTGCTAGCCACTGTGATAAAAACCTAATACGAGGGACGTTAGGTTATGTTGGAAAGATACAAGAGATCATTCAAGTGGACTTCTCTTCTTTCCAATGTGTTATTTTTTGGGTGCAAGTGGTTGGACACCTTTGATTGGAATAATGTAAAGGAATATCACGATAGTGGAATGATATGTATTAACTCTAGAAAGATGTGGGATGAACCTAAGGAGACTTATGTTTTCCCAAAACATTGCAACCAAGTGTTTTTTTACCTGGATGTGTTGGATAGGGATTGGTGGTTCGTATTAAGACATGACTCTAGATCAAAACATATTTTTTAGAACAACAGTGTTATCATGCCAAGTGAGGAAGATAATGAGTGTTATGACAACAAAGAGTGATATGTACATTTTTTATTTCATTTATAATATTGTTTTTGTATCTTTTTTTATATTCTTTATTTCACTAATTATATTATTTTTTATTCATCTTATGATAGAGGAAATATTAAGTTAATTATAAAAAATCTTTGAACAATTTTAGTTGGTTAACAGTTAGTTTGATGTGTAATGTGTTTGTCTTTCAAACTATTTGTGATTGCATGGAATTATTGTTATTTGAACATATTTATATCTCGTTGCATATATTTAAAAATGTTTCATCTTCTTTGATGCAGGAGCATCGGTCACTCATCAAGTGAGCCAACACATTGAGAGGAAACAGCTGGATAGCGCCAGCACGCATTTTTGAAATAATTAAAAAGTTGTTGCACCGCTCTTTAATGAAGTCATTCATAAATAAGCGCACTTGTATTGTAAAGGGGACCTTGAGCCTTTAAGATCTCGTCCTTAGTAGATAGGAAGGCATTTAATAGATTTAATATACTGGTAGATAGAAATTTATTGTAGATTTGATAGCTTTAAAATCCAAGAGGGAAACGGGATATAGACACCTTCCTTTGTACATTGTAATTCATTCTTGAGAAGCACGAGAGAAGAGCAAGCAGAGAAATTGTGTGCAGAACCACCATGTACAGATATTGAATAAATAGAAAGCTTTGATTCAATTCCATGGCTGTGTTATTCTCTGTGTATTGTTGATATTATGCTCATGAGTATTTTCTTTTGGTTATTCAATTGCTTTGATATGCTGTGTATGTGATTTCATGATTGATTAGAAATATGAGAGGATGAGTGAATGAGTTTCAATTGTTTCTCTAAGTGAGTCAGAGAATTCCTGCAAGGGGTGCAGTTGAATTTGTCCGCAAGGAGTGTGTGACTGCAGGGTTCACTTAGGGCTAGATTTTGTCTTCATTCATCTCAGAAGTGAAGATTTGGCACAGAGCCGTGCAAGGCGTGTGCAGGCTGGATGAGGACTCAAGATTGTGATTCTGAGAAACGGGGAATTAAGACTACTGTTGCAGGTGAGTGTGCAGGGTCGAAGGAAGCTTCAACACTTAGTCGTGTTTGAAGAGTTTCCCCAAGGAGTATATGCAACAAGTCTTCATAGTGACTTGTGAGGTGAAGACAAGCTCAGGAGAAATAGGCCTACAGTTCACAGGAGGAGAATTGCAGGAGCGCTGTGGAACGTCGGAGAGAAGCTCCACAGGTTGGCGAGTGGTTGAAAAAAGTTCCACAGAGGAAGCATTTAGTTCATTTCGTAGGAATTATCTAAGAAAGGGTAGACAGTTGAAATATCTTGGAGAGATTCCATGAGAAACCGATAACCGTCAGATCTTGCAAAGCTGCAGGGAGATTGAGGCGTGAACATTTAAAGGTTTGAAGCCAGGAGGAGGTGGTGTCGTTAATCTGGGTTCATAGGAACCATTAGATTTACACATGCCATCGCATTTCTGCATATTGGGAGTTGAAGCACCAAGCCATTGGGTCAAGAGTTACGATACCGCGATCCGCGATATCCTGAGAGGATCACAACCGTTGATTGTAGGGACGCGTGTCAAGGAATCTCATCACTTCAGGGTTCGGAGGATCGGGGTTTTCAACGAGGGAGAACTCTTGTATTCTGGATTCACGATTAGCGATATCCCGAAGGTGACATGGCAGCGTGGGACCCCGAAAGCTAGTGGAGTACAGGTGGCATTGTATCGGAGGATCGGCATATCGGGACTCGGGAGTTGGAGTTTCGAGTTGTTGACATCACGTACAACGATTTCCCGACGGAGAGAAGTTCCGATAGAGGATAGAAGTCAACGTTGACTCACATCGGGCTTCGGGGAATCGTGAGGTGAGAGACACGCGAGCATAGAATTCGCGATACCGCGAATTCTGATTTTCTGATTGTTAAGGGAGATCATTGGAAAACGCTGTGGGTGAAGAATTCCCGACGGGGAATTAGAGGAGAATTAACCCTCTTTGGGCCAGAGATTAGAGAAGGTCCTGGTGGGAGCGATCATTCTCCAGGGAGTGGGGAAGGTTGCAATCAAGTGGTATCAGAGCGGGAATAGTTCTTTTCTTTCTGTAGCAGGGAAAAAGAAGAGAAGACATCATGCCGCAAAGAAGAGAGAGACAGTCACCCGACCCAGAGGACAGGGAGGTGAGAAGAAGGGGCAGGCTGACAAGAAATCCAGAAATGGAGCGCCAAATGAGAGATCTCCGAGCAAGGCTTGAGGAGATGGAGATTGCACAAAGACGCGGAGTCGGTGCAGTGGATCTTAGTGATTCCGAGGTCAAAGAAGAAGCTGGACATGCCAAAGAGGTCACAACAAAAGATGCATCAACAAAATGGTTGATCAAATCCATTTCCAGGATGAGTTCCAAGACCAAAATGGACATTCCAGTCTATGAAGGAAGCCTGGATGCAGAAGAGTTGCTGGACTGGATCAGGGCTCTTGACACCTACTTTGAATATGAAGATATCAAAGAATATAAGAAGGTAAGGCATGTTGTTACCAAGTTGAAAGGACATGCAAACTTATGGTGGGACGAGCTACAGGCAGATAGAAATTTAGAAGGAAAACAAAAGATCAAAAGCTGGGATAGGATGATCACAAAGTTGAAAGCGAAGTTCATCACCATGGATTATCAAATCACTCTGTTTAGGCGAATGTAGAACCTGAGACAGAAGTTGATGATGGTGAAGGAATACACCAAAGAGTTTTACAAGCTCAATATCAGAGCAGGTCATCGAGAGAGCGATGATGAGAAGGTATCGAGGTACCTGAATGGGTTGAGGTATGACATTCAGGATGAATTGAGCATGGTTACCATCCGAACAGTTGAGGATGCGTACTAGATGGCTCTGAAAGCCGAGGAGAAGCTGAGCCGAAGGCAAGGACAACGAGGGCGAGGCAGAAGTCATCCCAGAGGCAAGGCAGTTGCCCAGGAGAAATTCTAGAAGCCCAAAGAGGAGTGGAGGAAACCTCAAGGTAAGGTTCAAAGAGGCGGAACCTCGCAGAGGCAGCCATATGTTGAGCCGAGAGGAAAAAAAATGGATCAACGGGGAGATTATGCTGATGCAAACACACTTCCTCATACTAGAGGTCAAGGTAGAGGAAGAGGAGGAGTGATCACATGTTTTACATGTGAGAAAATTGGACACAAGTCATTTGAGTGTCCAGAGAAGAAGAAAGATGCAGGAGAAGCTCACATCACTGAGGCGTAGAAGCGTGATGCTGAGACAGAAGATGCAGACAGAGGAAGGTCGCTTGGGATGCATAAGGTTCTTTTAACACCTGAGAAAGAGGTGGAAAGATCAGTGCATAGGTCTAGACTATTCAGAACAACTTGCACAGCCAAGGATAGGAAATGCAAGGTCATAGTTGACAGTGGAAGCACTGATAATCTCGTTTCAACCGAGATGGTGGAAAAGTTGGAACTGGAAATGACTAAGCACTCGAGTCCATATAAAGTCTTGTGGTTACAAAAAGGGCACCAGGTAAGTGTCACTAAACAGTGTTTAGTTGAGTTTAAAATTGGGAATTATCATGATCAGATTTTGTGTGATGTCATTCCCATGGATGTATGTCATGTATTGCTGGGTAGACCATGGCAATATGACCGAAATGTGATTCATGACGGGAAGATGAACACATATACACTAGAGAAGAATGGGAGAATCCATAAGTTGCTTCCGATAAAAGATAAAGAAGTGAAGCTGGAAGTAAACAGCACAATACTTCTCATGAGTGGGAAGGAGCTTCTCACAGAGATAGAAAAGAACGAAGATCCACAATTCTTTGTGGTCAGGAAACTGAGGATTGTCCTGACTAGCACGAGAGTGGACGACTTGCCAGATGAAATTCAGGAACTGCTCGGAGAGTTCACTGACATCATCGTGGATGAATTACCTCGTTCGTTGCCACCGATGAGGAGTGTAAGTCACCACATCGACCTCATACCTGGAGCAAGTTTGTCGAATAAAGCAGCGTACAGGTTGACACCCCAAGAGAATGAGGAGGTCAAGAACCAGGTCCAAGATTTATTGGATAAAGGACTAGTCAGGGAGAGCTTGAGTCTGTGTGTTGTTCCAACAGTACTAAGTCCGAAGAAGGATGGAGGATGGAGAATGTGTACAGACTCCAGAGCGATTAACAAAATCACCATCAGATATAGATTTCCACTGCCGAGAATGGATGATCTGATGGATTTCCTGAGTGAGGCAATTTTTTTTTCAAAGATTGATCTGAAGAGAGGATATCACCATATTCGCATGAGAGAGGGTGATGAATGGAAGACAACATTCAAAGCAAACGAGGGTTTGTATGAATGGCTAGTCATGCCGTTTGGTTTGACAAATGCGCCAAGCACATTCATGAGACTGATGAATGAATTCCTGAGGGAATTCATCGAAAAGTTTGTAGTCATATATCTGGATGATATATTGATCTACAGTAAGACCAAGGCTGAACATTTGAAACATTTGGGCATTGTGATGAGAAGACTACAACAGGAGAAGTTGTTGGTCAACATGAAGAAATGTTCGTTCATGCAGACAAAACTCATTTATTTGAGTTTTGTTATCTCAACAAATGAGTTGAAAATGGATCCTGAGAAGGTGGACGTGATCAAAAATTGGCCTTCACCGAGAAATGTTTTTGAGGTGAGGAGTTTCCATGGACTGGCTAGTTTCTACCGAAAGTTCATTAGGAATTTCAGTGGGATTAGCGCCGCAATGATGGACACCATGAAAAAATGACATAAAGTTTTTCATTGGACAGCAGAGGCTAAGAGTAGCTTCAATCTGTTGAAGCGAAAGATCACAGAGCAACCAGTGTTGGTATTGCTTGATTTCCAGAAGACATTTCAAGTGAAATGTGATGCGAGTGGATATGCCATAGGAGCGGTCTTAAGCCAGGATGACAGACCAGTTGCATATTTCAACGAGAAGCTAGATGACGCAAAGCTGAAATACTCCACGTATGATAAAGAGTTTTATGCCATCATATAGGAATTAAAGAAGTGGAGGCATTACTTGATCCCAAAAGAATTTGTATTATACAGTGATAATCATGCATTGCAGTTTGTGAGTCAACAAGATAAGTTGAACTAGAAACATGCAAAATGGGTAGAGTACATGAAAAATTTCACGTTTGTGATTAAACACATTTCAAGGACTGCTAACAAAGTGGATGATGCTTTGAGCAGGAAATTTTTATTGCTGCTGGAATTTCGAGTCAAAACCTTGGGTTTTGAAAATCTGAAAGATATGTACGCAGGTGATGTGGATTTCAGAGAAGCATACGAGGCAACTGAGAACCCAGTTCTCAGAGATCGGAGCCTGTGAATAGACTACATGATCTAGGAAGGATTGTTGTTTAGAGGCAATCAACTGTGTATACCAATTTTCTCCATGAGGGAGAACTTGGTGAAGGAGAAACATAGCGGGGGATTAGCAGGTCACTTTTGTCATGACAAAACATTCACAAAACAGAGAGAATCATATTTTAGGCCGGGCATGCGAGCAGATGTCAAGAGATTTATTGACAGGTGTCGGATTTGTCAGCATTCGAAGGGCCAGAAGTAGAATGTCGGGTTTTATCAGCCATTACCCATACTTGAGATGCCATGGGAGGCGATCAACATGGATTTTGTATTAGGACTGCCGAGGACACAGAGAGGGGTTGATTCCATCTTTGTGGTGGTGGATAGGTTTTCAAATATGGCACATTTTATTCCATGTCAGAAGACCAGTGATGCGACGCACATCGCAAACTTGTTCTTCAAAGAGGTTGTTAGACTTCAAGGATTTCCGAGAAGCATAGTCTCGGACAGGGATACAAAATTCATAGGTCATTTTTGGAGGATGCTATGGAAGAAGATTGAAACTAACTTGGCATTTAGTTCAACTTATCATCCGCAGACAGATGGACAGACCGAGGTGGTGAATAGGAGTCTAGGAGATTTATTAAGGAGCTTGGTGACAGAACACCATAGCAGCTGGGACAACATATTACCACAGGCAGATTTCGCGTACAATGATTCGATGAATCAGAGTACAGGAAGAAGTCCATTTCAGATTGTGTATGGGACATAACCGCGGGAAGTTTCTGAACTCAGGGGGTCAAAACAGACTGCGACTAGCAGCGCTAATGCATAGGAATTCGCTGAAGCAATGTAGGAACTTCACAGTCAGGTGAAGCAATGATTGATTAATTCCAATCAAGAGTATAAGCACAGAGCAGATCAACATCGGAGACAACTTCACTTTGGAGTTGGAGATCTTGTTCTGCCACATTTGAGGAAAGAAATTTTCCCAAGGGGAACATACAATAAGCTCAAGATGAACAAAATTGGGCCATGCAAAGTCCTGAAGAAATTTGGTGAGAATGCATATGAGATTGAGTTTTCAGATGGCATCGGGATATCTCCGATATTTAACGTTTCGGATTTATACCCATACAGGGATGGAGAAGTAGATGTTGAAGATGAGGAACTAGTGATCCAGTGGCAGAACCAATTACTAGTAGCAGAGAAGCCACAGATGGAGTGTATACTAGACAAGCGAATGGGAAAGAAGATCAGGAAAAAGCAGTACTTTGAATACCTGGTGAAGTGGAAAAACCACCCAGTGGAAGATGCCAGCTGGGAGACAGAAGCAGTTATCCAAAAACATGGACAGACTGTGTAGGAGCTCATGGATAGGAGCCATGAAATTTTTCAAGCCGAGGAGTATGATGCAGGAGCATCGCTCACTCATCAAACGAGCCAACACATTGAGAGGAAACAACTGGATAGCGCTAGCACGCATTTTTGAAATAATTAAAACGTTGTTGCACCGCTCTTTAATGAAGTCATTCATAAAGAAGCACACTTGTATTGTAAAGGGGACCTTGATCCTTTAAGCTCTCGTCCTTAGTAGATAGGAAGGCATTTTATAGATTTAATATACTAGTAGATGGAAATTTATTGTAGATTTGATAGCTTTAGAATCCAAGAGGGAAACAGGATATAGACACCCTCCTTTGTACATTCTAATTCATTCTTGAGAAGCAGAAGAGAAGAGCAAGCAGAGAAATTGTGTGCAGAACCACCATGTACAAATATTGAATAAATAGAAAGCTTTGATTCAATTCCATGGTTGTGTTATTCTCTGTGTGTTGTTGATATTATGCTCATCGGTATTTTCTTCTGGTTATGCAATTGCTTTGATATGCTATGTATGTAATGTCATGATTGATTAGAAATCTGAGAGGATGAGTGAATGAGTTTCAATTGTTTCTCTAAGTGAGCCAGAGAATTCCTGCAAGGGGTGCAGTTGAATTTGTCCGCAAGGAGTGCGTGACTGCAGGGTTCACTTAGGGCTAGCTTTTCTCTTCATTCGTCTTAGAAGTGAATATTTGGCACAGAGCCGTGCAAGGCATGCACAGGCTGGACGAGGACTCAGTATTGCAATTCTGAGAAACGGGGAATTAAGACTACTGCTGCAGGTGAGTGCGCAGGGTCGAAGGAAGCTTCAACACTTAGTCGTGTTCGAAGAGTTTCCCTAAGGAGTATATGCAACAAGTCTTCATAGTGACTTGTGAGGCGAAGACAAGCTCAAGAGAAATAGGCCTACAATTCACAGGAGGAGAATTGCAGGAGCGCTATGGAATGCCAGAGAGAAGCTCCACAGGTTGGCGAGTGGTTGAACAAAGTTCCACAGAGGAAGCATTTAGTTCATTTCGTAGGAATTATCTAAGAAAGGGTAGACGGTTGAAATCTCTTGGAGAGATTCCACGAGAAACTGAGAACCGTCAGATCTTGCAAAGCTGCAGGGAGATTGAGGCGTGAACATTTAAAGGTTCGAAGCCAGAAGGAGGTGGTGTCGTCGATTTGGGTTCATAGGAACCATTATATTTGCACGTGCCATCGCATTTCGGCATATCGGGAGTTGAAGCACCAAGCCGTTGGGTCAAGAGTTACGATACCGCGATCCACAATATCCCGATCCACGATATCCCGAGAGGATCACAACCGTTGATTGTAGGGACGCGTGTCAAGGAATCTCATCACTTCGGGGTTTGGAGGATCGGGGTTTTCGACGAGGGAGAACTCTTGTATTCTGGATTCGTGATTAGAGATATCCCGAAGGTGACGTGGCAGTGTGGGACCCCGGAAGCTAGTGGAGTACAGGTGGCATTGTATGAGAGGATCGGCATATCGGGACTCGTGAGTTGGAGTTTTGAGTTGTTGACATCACATATAGCGATTTCCCGACGGAGAGAAGTTCCGATAGCAGATAGAAGTCAACGTGGACTTGCATCGGGCTTCAGGGAATCGTGAGGTGAGAGACACGCGAGCATAGAATTCGCGATACCTCGAATTCTGATTTTTCGATTGTTAAGGGAGATCATTGGAAAACGCTGTGGGTGAAGAATTCCTGGCGGGGAATTAGAGGAGAATTAATGCTCTTTGGGCCAGAGATTAGAGAAGGTCCTAGTGGGAGCGATCGTTCTCCAGGGAGTGGGGAAGGTTGCAATCATTCTTTAAGTATTTCTAATTGTGAAATCCTGAAAAATGTTAAATGTCTAGTTGAACTTTTAATGGGATATTAAATTATACTTTTTATGTTGATATAATTAGATGTAATGATATGTTCGATATGCATGTTTAATAGTACAATATTTTTTAGTATATGTTAACACGATGATTCAAAATTTGAGTTTATGTTCATTTATTTTGCATATTTAAAAGTAAAATTAACAAAAAAATGTGGTTTATAATTAAAAAATTAAATTTATAACATGATTTTTTGATAATTTGGTTTTTAACTAAAGTAGTGTTTGTTAGTTTACATACTTTTATCATTGATTTTGAAAATATTTATAAAATTATGCCCCCAATGTTGAGTAAAACCACAATTAATGAAGTAATTTAAAATTTGATAGCAATCAACTTACGGAATAATAACAAAAATAACAATAGGAAGATTTGCAACCATAAATTTTTAAAGCCATTATAATGCTTATCATTGGAGATCATAACTTTTTATAATAACAATTTTTAGTGTAGAAGAGTCTATTCAAAAAGAGTAATTAGTAAAATGGAAAATAATATTTTTTTAATATGTAATTTGTTTTTTGAAAAAAAAATAGTTAGAACGAATATGTATAATGAACTATCTATGCAATTATAGTTTCAATTTTATAATTATAGTTTCAACCATATTGAACTTTGTAATT
>JZKD02S0333966.1:292344-305190 GCA_000966675.3 Picea glauca
GTACACAAGCCGATTCATCACTTCGTCCATCAATGTCTACAGTCACTTTGATGCTTTCAGCTCATTCTGTGGCTTTACCGGATCCCACAAAGCCTGCTTATGTAACTTCTGTGACTCTCACATGGGTCTCCACCTACGTCTCTTCTGTATTATCTTTTCACATCCCTGTGGCTCATCTATCTATCGCCGATGCTTCCATTACTATCTTGGAACCCAGGTAATGCTAATTTTGCACTTCTCATTATCTTATTTAAATATAGATAATGGAGCCGAGAGAGATCACTTTCGGCTTCCCCCTATGGAGGAGTATTGTATCGGTGTGTATGTCTTATCTCGTCTGTTTAAGTAAATCTTCATACACTGTTTTCAATGGAGTGACTTTATTAGTCCCTGCCATGCAGGGATTGTAGCCATTGGTTAGCCCTCAGATGTTTATTGGTATTCAACAAATTTTTTACAATACTGTATAATTTTGTGTGGTATTTGTTTAAAATTATTTTTTTTAAATGTTAAAATTTAGTGATTCTATTTTAAAAGTAGATAATGTGAAAATATAATAAAATTTTAAAAAATACAATAAATAATTTTAAATTTTAAAAATACTATATAAATTGCCACCAGATGTTATTACAACTATGCTAATCACCTAGATGTTATTACAACTATACCAATGCATGCCAGATTAATCACGACTCTTAATACCAATCCAAGGATACCAAAACCCCCAAAACTATGTGATTGCCATCTGTCTTAATGTTTAAAGTGCGTGTCCTCCACCACTAGTTCATAAACAATAGGTAAGACTTGCGAGATCCAGATCTTTGCTTACTTTCATCCCAATGTTTTTCTTTGCTTCCATTGCAATATTGGTAGTCCTCCATCCAATTGCTATTTCTGATTTTCTTGAACACTATTGCAATTGCCTATCGGTATAAATCTGATTTTCTAGAACACCATTTCAATGACTTATCGGTGGCATTGCTCTTGATCATATAAATCTGTTCTAATATTTTATGCATTTGTTATGCTTTTGACATTGTTTGAATAAAATTTTAGATATTGCTATACAAAAGCTTTAGTGATTAATAATATTTTCTCTTTCAATGTGAATACTTTGTTGGATGTAAAAGTATTAACCATTTAACTCTTTTGATGTGAATACTTTGTTGGATGTAAAAGTATTAATCATTTAATAAAATGTGAAGGAAAAGAAAAAATCTGCATGCAATTATTAAGAAAATTGGATCAACAAAGTCTTCATCATCACCACGTCCTTTGATCAACAAAGTCTATGTCTAGTCCAACCTATTACTTTCTCTTCCTATCTCAATCATACATCACCAAACTGCCAAAGTCCATATAAAGAGACAATCATCCAATAGAATGCATGGGTCATCAGTCATTGCAACCATCGGTATAGTAGGATGTCCTTTAGGTACATGATTCATTTGACATCTTGATGAACCCCCTTGAATGTAAAACTCATGGTTTCTAGGCACCTCCTAGAGTCCACTCATTGAGCATGCAGTCGACCTGTGACACGAGTCACTCCTACAAGTGTTAACAAACTCTATAATAGAGGTTTCTGCACTACAAATCAACAAGGATACATGACAAATGGGTATGCATACCTAATCAGGTCTTACAACAGTACTCCCTTTACATGTTACATAGATACAAGTACATACATTACGTACTCCATCCTAGGTACAAGCTCAAACATTTCAAGGACCAATATATCATCACATCATAGACTCGCTATAAAACAATGTGTGACTCACATTAACATATGGTTATGAGTTTGTTTTATTCACCACAATTTACACAATTTACCTTGTTTGTTCCCAATCATAGTGCTCCCACGCTTCTACCACTATCACTGGTCAGCTTCCCTTCGACTAATCTCTCTATTGTTATCATCTATGTTCTTCCTGCTTATCATTCCAACTCAAACTTATGTCTTTGATCAAATCATGGTTTCTCCAATGAGAACAATGCAACTCACTTCCATCACAGAACCAAAAGAATGTTCAAGCTCCTGCATTCACTTATAAAATTGGCGAACTCATACTAGTTGGGAACCAACCGTACCTTTGAGCCAAACACTTGTACCATGACTACCTTTGAGCCAAACACTTGTACCATGACTATCAGATTGAGCAACTCTTCATCCAAATCAATCTTACATCAATTCATCAACAATTTACTATTAATACACAATTACGGATAATATGTAGTTAAACCTTCATTTCCAACTACCACACCCTTTACAAAGCAGATCATTGAATGGTTTTAAATGGAAAAATATTGTCAAGCATGACTTCAACTCATGAGTAAAAAATAATATTATTATCTTCTTCCACAGTTGTTCACATGTTAGGGGTCTTCATTCATTCTTTTAACCTTTGGACTTTCAATCAATGTAAATTCAAATTCTTAGATTCAAGTGCGATTTGTTAAAGTAACTAATTCTAACAAAACTAAATATAACTACATTCTCAATTGAGTTATTCTCAATTGAGTTATCTATGCTCAATATGCTCAATAGAAATGCTTCTAATTCCAAAACATTCATTCACATTTCTTTGGAATTTCCACACTTTTATTAGATTAGTCAAATCTAACAAAGTATCACCCATTGAGACCGCACTCAACATGTTTCTCATCACAACTCCAAATAAATTTAAAAGACACATTTAATTTTACGATGTTCAAAGATTTCTCACGATCGCTCGGGATCAGCGCTACAACCTCAAAGAGTTCTCACGATCATTCTGGATCAGCGCTACAACCTGGCAAATCTACTTCTTGTGAAGCTTGGATCTAGGCTTTTCTAATTTCCTTTATGCCTTTCACGCCTCTTCAACTCTGGCATTTGACTTATGTTGGCTCGAATTCCCTGTCTATAGTTCGAACCCCCTCTCATCCACCATGTACAGTTTGCAACTCCAAATCACAACTGCAAGGAGTCTTCACAAACAGGTTGGCACCACTCACAGGTCCAACAGCAAGCGCTCAGCACCTTTTCTTGGACTCTACCACTACTGCTTGTCCCAATGCTTGGAGAAAGGACTCTGGTCAGACAACTTTGTTCTAAGTTTGCAAAAATCTTTTCCCAAGCTTTTCCCCACGAGCTGTCAATGTTATTGTTCTTTCTTCTACCAAGCGTCTGGTAGTAGAAAGTGGGTTAGGCCAATCTCTTCTCTCTTTGTCATTTCCAATCATAGCAATGAGCTTGGACCTTTGCTGAGAAGATGATGGTTGACCATTTTCAGGATTGGAATATGCAAAATGTGAAGCCAGCCTTCGCGTTAATGCAAGAAACATCTGTCTTCAATGTAATTCTATTCTGATTCCACAAGAAACATTAAAATTGTGTATAAGGGTTTTATTGAACAAAGAAATAGAGTAAAAATAAATATATGAAGATTGTTCCAAGATAGACAACCACTTTAATCTATTAATTAAGAAAATATTTCAATCTCATACAAAACTAGGAAGTATATAGTTAAAAAGAATCTCTCAAATCCAATTAATTCTAACAATTTCTCAAAAACTAAAAAAATACTTTACCTAAAAATGCACTCTACTTAATCATAACTAATAATAACAATAACAAATATGATCATAACTAAAAACAAATAACAATTACATATCCCAACAAAACCTTCACCCATAAACCATAGACTTTCTTTAAACTCAAATTAAAAAACACAAACCAACTAAATTTGAGTGGTGACCAATTGGCATACTCATCATCTAAGCATAACACAGAGATAAAACATTAAAATTTCAAGTAACCATTAAGATATTAAATATCAAATAAGTAAACCCGTGTTGCTCACATGGTCATTCTGCCCAACCTTCATTTACTTCTCACTTTATGAATAGACGGCCCTTGGTTCTTTTAACTAGTGGAGGTTGCAAATTACTCTAATATTTAGCTATGCATGATTCCTTTGCCAAAAAAAAAATTCTTTAATAATTATATTATTAATTTTAATGCAAGGAGCTTTTATTTCATTTTATGATTAATTTATGAAATGGTTTTCTTTTTGTTTTTTTCAAACTTGTTTTAATAGGTAAGTATTAAGCAATTTTGTTTTTGTTTATCAATTGGGTTTAACTTTAATGGTTGAGAGGAATGGTTGTTATCCTACCTATTCACTGGTTCAATTATGGTAAGTGATATGTTGAGCTCCAAGTCTTGTTGTTGACGGATCCATAGTTTAATACTCATATTAATTACATAAAGTTTCTATGTTCCATAACTTAATGCTCATTCTAATTCCATGAACCAATAACTAGTTCATTAAAATATAAGTGCCTTCTTTTTGTTTTTGAATTCTATATGGTCAAAATTGATTAAATGTTATTTTGTACACAGAAACTCCACAGTTCACACCAAGCACAGAGATATTTTTATTAATGAAAAACGAATACATATAGTATGGGCGGACAATTGTAAACAGTTGCAGGAAAGTTGCAAACTGTTACAGTTACGGGCGGATAGATAATTAGGGAGTTACGGATTTACAGTTATGGGCAGATAGATAGTTAGGGAGTTATGGATTAGTTAACATTCCCCCCTTAATCCGAAGGGACATTTGTCATCCCAAGCATCATTCGAAAATTTTCAAATTTCTCTCGACCCAAAGCTTTAGTAAAGATGTCCGAAATTTGCTCTGAAGTGGAACAATGATTGAGATGAATGGTTTTGGCCTCAACATGATGTCGAATCAAATGATATTTGGTGTTGATATGTTTGGTTTGATCATGGAATTTAAGATTTTTAGCCAAGTGTATTGCAGAGGTATTGTCAACAAAGAGAGGCGTTGAAGTCATTTGTTTCTCCTGCAAGTCTTCAAGAATTTTCCAAAGCCAAATGATTTCTTGTGGCTTGAGTTGCTGCAACGTATTCAGCTTCAGTTGTAGAATCAACAGGAATTGATTGCTTTCGTGATCTCCAAGTGATGGCTACTAATCCAAGATTCATCAAATAACCTGAAGTAGACACCCCATGCTCTTTATCTCCGTCAAAGTCAAAATCTGAATAACCAATGAGATGGAAGTCCGAAACTTTAGAATATTTGATGCCATATGATTGAGTGCATTTTAAACATTTGAGCACTCGTTTTGCTGATGTCCAATGACCTTCATAGGGCTAATGCATAAACCTGGAAAGTATTCCTACAACAAAAGTTATGTCAGGACGAGTAGTAGTAAGATAAATTAAACTTCCAACAAGTTGTCTGTACTTTGTTGGATCTTCAAATGCACTACCTTCATTTGAGGTAAGATTTAAATTCTTCTCCATTGGAGTAGAAACATGATTACAATCCTTCATCTCAAAATTGCTCAATAGTCTCCAATATATTTCTTCTGAGAAATAAAAATGTGCTTTGGTTTTTTATCTACTTCGATCCCTGGATAATAATGTAGTAAACCCAAATCTGTTATATGATAAAAAACCTTCCGCAACTCCTTTTTAATAGATGATATATAATCATCATTATTTCCTGTGATAAGCAAGTCATCTACATAGACAACTAGATATACAATCGATCTTCCAACTTTCTTAACAAATAAAGTTGCATCATCTAGATTGAAATGCTTATAATTCAACTTGAGCAGATATTCAGTTAACTTTTCATACCAAGAAGGAGGTGCTTGTTTGAAACCATACAATGATTTTATCAATTTGCATACTTTATGTTCTTTTCCTTTAACAGAAAAACCCTCTGGCTGCAACATATAAACATCTTCTTTTAAATCTCCATTTAAGAAGGTAGTTTTTACATCCATGCAATGTATTTTCCATCATTTTTGAGCTGCAAGAGAAAATAAGGTTCTAATAGTGCCCCATTTCGTTGTAGGAGAAAATGTTTTTGTATAATCAATACCTTATTTTTGTGCATACCCCTTTGCTACAAGTCTGCTTTGTGTTTATCAAGAGAACCATCAACTTTATATTTACTTTTATAAATCCACTTACTACCAATTAGTTTGATGCCAATAGGAGGATCCACCAACCTCCAAGTGCCATTTTTAATAAGAGCATCATACTCTTTTTTCATTGCATCTTTCCATTCATTACAACTAGTGGCTTCTTCAAAAGTAGTAGGTTCATTAACAACAGAAAAGTTTAACTCAAATTCACCAAACCTTTTTGGCATTGTCTTGGTTCGTGTTGATCTGCGTATTGATTGCTGCAATGTTTACTCAGTTTCAAGAGTGTTTGAAATAGGTTCTTCAAGACCATTATTATCCTCCAATTTTTCCTCAGTAGGAACATTATTATCAACCAATTGTTCTTCTACATAAACATTATTATCATAAAAAATAATGCTATCAACTAATTTTTCTTCATTCTTTGATGTGGTCTCATTCTCTGGTGTTGTTGAAGGAAAATCCACAGAGTGGTCTAGAATATGAATCCCCCCTTTAGAATGTGGGATATCATTATCCCATTCATAATAAAACTTATTGGAAGAGAATCTATTCAAATGATTAAGTTGCCTATCAATAGTAGAAGCATCTTTAGCAAATTCGAGAAAAACAACATCTCTTGAAATAACAAATTTCTTGTTTTCCTCATCATACAATTGATAAGCTCTGGAGGTATTAGAATACCCCAAGAAAAGACATTTATGACTTCTTGCACCCAATTTGTCGCATTGTTGTTTAGGAATTAACGCATAACATGGAGAACCAAAAACTTTGAAATGTTGAACAACAAGAAGACGAGTATACCATAATTCATAACAAGACTTATTATTGATGGCAGTAGAAGGACAATGATTGCGAATATAAACGGCACAAAGTACTGCTTCTCCCCAAAACATCAACCTGGCATTCTGAAAAAACATCATTGACCTTACCATATTAAGCAAAGTTCTGTTCATGCACTATGTTACATCGTTCTATTGTGGAGTATAAGGGGCGGTGGTCTGATGTTTAATACCATTATTTTGTAAGTACTTTTCAAATTCATTAGAGGTGTATTTACCACCATTATCCGATCGTAGAGTGCCAATATTAAGTTGAGTTTCATTTGTAATTCATAAATGAAAATTCTTAAAAGTTGCAAAACCTGAGATTTCTCTTTCAACAGATAAACCCAGCACATCCTAGTGTAGTCATCAATAAAAGTGAGCAGATATTTATTACCATTTGCAGATTCAACGAGCATGGGCCCACATAAATCAGAATGTACAAGACCTAACTTCCTCGAAGCTCAGGAAGTAGATCCATAAAAAGGTTGTTTACAATGCTTGCCTAAAATACAAGCATTACATGGAGAAAGCTTTCTTGGAATAGTAGGAAGCCCTTGAATACCTTGTTGTTTCATAATTCAGATACTATCATAATTAATATGACCAAAATGAGCATGCCAGAATAAGCTCGAAGACAAAGTATCACTATGCTGAGCCAAAAGCGTTGAATTAGATTGAAAAGAGGATGTCCCTTTAAGTTTTAAAAGTTTGTCTTCTTCAACACCAGCCATAACAATTACCAGATCAGATGATTTTCATATTTCAATTATACCATCAAACATATGTATAGAATGTCCTTGTTGCTTGATATGTATGAGAGACATCATATTTCTTTTTAATTGAGGAATGTAAAGATCATCATGCAAAATATAATCAGCAGGTCCTGGTAGGCGAAGTCAAATAGATCCAATTCCTGAAGGCTTTAACTGGGACTTATCGGCAAAATAAACTATTTCATCAATGTGATTATTGAATGTTTCAAAAAAAATTCTTCTGAAGGTCATATGACAAGTGGCTCCAGTATCTAAAATCCAAGTGTCTTCCCAAGAAGCAAAAGAAGTGCTAAAAACTTCATTGATACTAAGATTACAATGTGCAACAATATAGTTGGCAGATTCAGGTGGTTTTCCTTTGTCTGGAGGTTGTTTCTCTTTCTTCTCACTAATTCTATCCCAAGGAATGCAACAATGAGAAGAGGTATGACCATTTTACCACACCTATAACACTTAATGGATTGTTTATCATTCTGATTTTTTTTTTGCTGTCTATCATCTTGTTGTTTGTCTCCTTGATGATAATGACCCCCCGGGCCTCTAAATGGTCTCCTACCGCGACCTCTGTGACTATTTTCAAATATAGAAGAATCTCCTCTAGGTTTCTTCTCTTTCTGTGCAAGACACAAAGTCTCAACTGTGGAAGTGGAAAACGATTCCTTCTTCCCAAAAGCTTTCTCTCTTTCGACAATTTTGTCTACAAGAGTATCAAAAGTCATGGCTTTCATCTGTTCAGTAGCTTGAAGAGACTCTAAGTAGTGCGAATAGGTAGGATATAGGGCTTTAATAAATGTTGTGAGTTGTAAATCAACTTTGGCACCAATTGAGTCAATATCATGAAAAAGAGCTTTAATTTCAGAAGCTAACTTCATGGGATTATTATCTTTTAGTTCTAGATTAAACAACTTCATCAACAATTGTATAAATTCCAGCTGTGAATGGGATTCATAAAGATCTTTTAATTTCTCTAATGCTTTAAACGTTGTGGTGCTGGAAAGAATATGTTTGCTTACCTCTTCAGTGACTGACGCAGAAATTAAAGAATGTGCCTTTTTATCTTTACTCTTCCAAATTACAAGTTGTCTGGCATCTGTAGGTTGCTCTAGGTCATTGTCATCCTTGCCTTCACAAATTTCCTCCCATAAATCATTAAAAATAAGAGTATTTATTATTTTTCGAAACCATTCTTGGTAATTTTCTTGTCCGTAGAGCACTACTCCCACAATTGATACTAATGAATGCATTGTAAACTAATCTCTGTAAATTAAATTCCACTTGCACAAGAAAAATAAAATCAAATCTCACAACACCTTCAACCTTGTCTGCTCTGTAAGCTGCTCCCGCACACAAGCCCAGTGGATGGACGTTGGAGGGCCTTCGGGCACTTGTTGTTCCTTCGCTGCAAGTACACTACAACTGCATAGTCACAGGTGGCTCCTCTCAAATCTGGAGCTCACGCAGGCACACAATAGCATGGAGTTTTTAAAATAACGTGGGTAATTTTTTTTTTGGCTCTAATACCACTGTACATAGACCATATAACAAAAATCCATAGTTCACACCAAGCACATAGATATTTTTATTAATGAAAAACGAATACATATAGTATGGGTGGACAGTTGTAGACAGTTGCAGGACAGTTGCAAACTGTTACAGTTATGGGTGGATAGATAGTTATGGAGTTACAAATTAGTTAACAATTGGATTGTACATGGCCCCAAAGTGTATTAAATTTACCAAATAACAGAAAATTCGTTGATTCCTTACATGGACATAATTTTAAGTTATATGGACATAGTGTTAAGATTGACACTATTGTTTTGTTCATTAGTCCTTTGGTGCGGTGCAATGGATATAGTTTTCATTTTTTTATCAAATAATATTGACTTACCATTATGATTGGTTAAAAGCATTGATTTGACAATATAACCTTGGATTGCATGGTAATTATCAGTTTCAAAAAATAAAATAAAAGTAAAATGAAAATAAGAAAAGAACTGCATATTAGTTGTTGTTTAGTGATAGAAAATGGGAACTAGCTTTATTAATTGATAATCAATTCATATTAATTGTTACATGTATCCCAAAAATCTAGTTTTACCAAATTTGATAAGAGGTAAGGGATATAGATTAAATCACTATCATCAACACACAATCAATCCATCTTTTGAAGCACAAAAGAGCATCTCTAAACAAGTAACACCTATCCATGGCATGACATTCGATACCCAATAGAAGGAACAAGTTAGTCATAAGAGTTAATGACTGGAAATATGACAATCTTCATAAAATGTCTTGTGCTCTCACTATCAACCTCTTCCTCTGCAACAACTTGTAGAAATCAACATATTAACTTTCAAACATCTCTTATAGTTGAGCCCTATAGTGTGTCTTCCAATCATATTGAAACTGGTGGAAATCCCCCTAAATAAGAACTTATCTAAGGCACCCTTCCATTGATTTCAAATGCATGTGTTATAAATGCTATGGGAGATCACTGGCAGGGCACAAATGCTACGTCTTTCTCTATATTGTGCTTCTTCGAAGCCCTGCAAATAGCTAATGGAAATATTCATTCATAACGTCTCTCATAAGCTACCTCTACCTAACATTAAATGTTAATGAAAATATTATTTAAGAAGCGCATTAAGTGGACCGCTTCCTTCTGCATTTCCTTATCCATATTAGTTTTCTTGATGATCACCACCTTCTCCTTTTTGTCCACACCCTTCTATGTCATTCTCAACTTTTCCAAATATTCACTTTTTCCCATCAAAATTACTCACCATAGTGGATTCTATCATGGAATTAGTAAAATTTAGAACCAAATATAAAGATTTTATTTTTTATTTATATGATTTAAAGATTATATAAAATATTTAAATTTCTAAAAGTTTTATAAAAAAATTTATAAAAAAATGATTATTTATAAAAAAAAAAATATTTTACTTTATATAATTAATTTTGACAAATCATTTTAAAAAAATTAGAAATTTATCACTTGTAAAAAAAATTACCTAAAAAATTATTTAACCTAAAATATTTTCTATAACATTTTCCATGGTTAAAATTAATCACTTCCATTAATATCAAACAAGAATTTAAATCCCTATTCCGGAGGGTTTGAAGTGACTCTTGAAAAAATTCTGCAATGCTTACACAATGGTTGCTTGAAAGTATTAATCTCTATTATGCCACGATGGATGCATACTTGAGGGACCTTGGCTCTGTTTTCTGTGGGCAAGCAGAGAGACGCATTCTTTATGGATGCTACGCGGTGGTGCAACTAGACTTTTGTGCACTGATGCGTTCTCCTTGAGGGTTTGATGTGCATGCAACAAATATCTTAATCCAAACAAAAGTTCAGTTTCCTTTACAAAATCTGTTCATATTGAAAAAGTTTCATTTATAGTTTAATTTAGCTTTTTGAAAATATTCTTAAATTTTAGGAGTGTTTGCCGTGATTTAAAATCAATTAGTAATAAATAATATTCTATAATAATAAAATAGATATTTTTATTACTCGAAGTGTTTTTTCAATTCATTAATATTAATAAGATTTCTTTGATCTATTTTAACTCATCTATTAAAAGTTATAATAAAATTAGATAATTTTTTTTATATGAGAAGACTTCTTTATTATTATTATTTTATCCAAAAATACCAAATAAATTATTATTATTATTAAATTCTATTGTATTGTTTATTTAATTTTATAAATATTGTATAAATAAAAAATTAATACATTTCTAATTTCTTTATATATTTTTAAGAATAATAATTTAAGCATTATGCATATGATTTTATTTTATTTTTATGTATTTGATAATATTAACTATAATATTAAGCAAATAAAATATTGATATGTTCACTTTTATATAACTTATTAGTTGGTTTTCAATTTTCTTCCATGAGTTGTGACTAGAACTCAAGTGGCCACTTTGATAGATTACACATAATTTTGGCTTAAAGTGTAACTTGTTTACTCATCATCAATTTCATTCACTAAAAATTCTCCGGTAGTTGTAAGTTAGGTAGAATTTGAGATGGTTACATTAACATCCTAAAATTTTATAGGTCGTTTCGGAGCAGAAGCGGGAGACAGTTTTCAAAAACCTGCAACTATACAGCAATGGTGGCCATAGATAAGCTTGGCCCTAGAGGGGCCTACATTAGTGCCACTTCTCACTCCACCTAGTTTAGTTATTTCTTTACCTCGCGGGGTTTGAGGAACATTCTTAGCACACTATCTTAGCGGTGGCTCTAATAGACCTTCCATTACTAGTGCGGTCCTCTCTTACTAACTACCCGGTGATGACATCAACCTAGCTTTTACTGCACCATAACTCCAATCTCTCCACCGGTCAGACCGCACTATCCTACCATGTAACATCCCTCGGCTGAACCCAAATGTAAATGTAATCCAAGTATATGTAAGCTAGTCCGCTATTTAGACATCATTTTTGTAATACACCTTTCATGACATGGTGCACACATATACTGTGCAGTAAAGCGATGTAGTGTGCACATTTCTAGACACCACGCGTAGTAACTAAAGAGCGCACAACCTTAAAGACAGAAGACACCGCACATAGTAACTAAAGTGCATGCAACCCTGAGGTCAGCGGATACCACGCGTATTAACTAAAGTGCGCGCAATATTAAGGTCATCGAACCTTTGTGTATATGATATGTGTTATAGGTTGGTGAGCCAGTATTATAAGATGGAATGCTTATGTTTTGGAATTAGGCCAAAGCACCTAGATGTTAAAGGAAAGAGCGCCTATTTTGTATATGTTTCATGATTAATATAAAAAAATATACATCGTTGCGCACAGACCAACCATGGTAAAAGAGAAGGGGGACTATATTCCACCAGTTAGGGAAAGGGAGGGCCAAAAGTTAAGGAAAGGGCTAAGCAAGAGAGCTTAAGCCAAAAATGAATATTATATTAATATTTCTTAGAACATAAAGTATGGATAATTATTTTATCCTAAGTTCTAAAGTTGGGGACAAGTGTACCAAAGTAGATTCCAACATGACAAGTGTCAAGTTGGGGGCATGCATACATATTGTTGAGACTTAGTTCATTCGGGGGGTTAGCCATTGCTCTCCCATCATTTTCAGACCATCATTCCTTCCATTGCAAAGCATTATTCCAGAAGCATTCACACATTCATTGAGCTATCTTTTATCTTCCTACCACTGTAACCAGACCAGATTGATAACCATTCTTGTTGGTGTTCCTGTCAGCTTTGGAGCGGGATTGAAGAGGCGGGTTGTCAGGCCCGTGAGCA
>JZKD02S0333966.1:310065-321262 GCA_000966675.3 Picea glauca
AAATGTGTATTTACTTAGCAACCCAAACACAGATGCATGGCAATAGATCTTGCCGGTTTAATTTGTTTATGTTCCCCAAGGGTTAGGTATTCAAGGGTTCTACAGACAAGGGTTTGCCCTGTCCTATAGCTCTCTGATATACGTGCGGGGTCCAACAGTAGTACTCAACCCAATATCTCAGGGCACTAACTAAGGAGGATAGACCGTACCCTTAGCCGTACTACCCGACTACCCAGGTACTAGAAAGTATCTTCCCGAGTGTTGTTCTTGATGACACTATAGCAGTTTGGTGGCCGATAGGTTTATCTAAAGAGGGCTTCAGGAAATCTAGGCCAATCTTTACACAGGTGTTGTCTGATGCGCTACGACTCGAAGGGGTACCAACAAGGGTTACAAGGGTGGCCAATAGATGTGTGCTTAAGAACCACTTGTATTTCCTACGTGTATGAATCCCTCAACCGCAGGTTTATGCGCGTAACGACAGATCTTTGTGGCTTAAAGACGTCGGAATACGTCTGTACCCTGAAAAAAAATACCCACAGTTTCTGCCAAGGAAAGTGCTCTGATACCACTTGCAAGATACCATATATATAAAATATGCAGAACATAAATGAAATGCTAGAAATGGCAGAATAACAATAAAATATCCAGCATAATCTTCACAATACACAGAAATGATATACGAAATAGCAATATAAATATCACTTTGATTCAAATAGCAATGTTCACAGGCCTCTTCGAGGAGGAAACCTCCAGTCGAGCAGCGCTCTGTTACAATAATCTCCAATCTAGGGTTTTCATACCCTCGACACTTATTTATACTAAATATGTCTATTAAGAGAAGCATCTAGAGGAAGATCCTTCTAGAAGCGAAAGCTTCTATTAGGTCTTCTTACATCCGCCTTATTCTATTTTATTGAAAGGCCTTTTTAATATTGACCTTTATTACATCCGAATACATTGATCTACCTATGTGTGGGTTAGGACCTTAACAACGAGCCTGAGTTTAAATAGGAAATTTTCATAGTATTGAAAGAAAGAGGAATACACAATTGCATTGAAATATTATTTAAAATGAGTCAAGCGAGTGAGATGAATTTTGGGTTTTATTCAAATAGTTGAAGGTGAAATATAAGTTACCAGAAGACACATAATATTAAAGGAAACAATATTTGTAACATCATCAGTGGAATCTTGTCATAAGTAGTACAAAATCCACTTCTGCGCATGTATATTCATTCAAAATCCAAAATTACAAAAGGGGATGATTCAAAATAGCAGTGGTCCTATTTAAAGAGACTGTTCAAGAACATGTCTATCATCTCCGGAGCTTCCATATCTCTGCTATCATTTGTCTAAAAATCATTGAAATATACTCAACTATATTTGAGGGCTCATTTCATCTTAGATAACTCCTCCTTTAAAGAATCTAACTAGATCGGTTGATTCTCTCCAACATTCTCAGCCGCTTCAGCGACGGGTTCTTTCTTCTTTTGCTTTCTTCATTTCTTCTTAGCAGCTGGTTTGTTGATAACTAGATATTTCATGATTAGATTCATCTTGATTTCCAATCTTGAATCAGTAACGAGTACTGTGTGAAATTTAGTTGCCAATATTTGCGCAACTACCTTTTCCTTCGTACTCGCAGGAAAATTTAGCATGTTGCTTGAATAACCAGTCTCATTGGATTAAATTGGGTCCATATACCTCAGTTTTGTGGACACCGGAATACTTTTGCAGAGATGAGAAGTTTGAACCAGTTTGGAGACTACTTGCTGATGGATAAGACGATGCTTCCATACCCGATAATTGGTAATTATAGAGCCTCAATCATGAATCCCTGAAAGACTTGTGCACAAGTGCAATGGGTTTCCATGCTCGACTAATCCATTTCAAATGATTAAAATTTTTGAATTCGTTACATGGCGTCATTCACCTTACTTCAAATGGCTGTGATGTACGAGCGAATGAGATGGGGTGATCTGACTAACCATCACCCGTCCCACGAATGGTGGATTTGACATATTGAAGCACGTGACATCAGAACTTATGCAAAAGTGGTTTTAGCAAACCACCTTTCACCGATGTATCTCTGTGCGATGATGTAGTTCTTGCTAAGTTCTCAAAACTTGGGTCTTGTCTAAGAATTGTCATGGTGGCAACACTAAGAAATTAGAAAGGATAGTTCTGATATATTTATTGAGCTGAAATAGTTCATATTCTTGTGGATTGTTGATTTAGTTAACCTAATAAGTTTTAATGGCTACACATTTTGCAGAATTAACAACAACTAGATCAGATCAGATCAAGTACCGAATCCATAGGAATGGAAGAGACACAGGGAAATTATAGTCAACAGGATGAGAGCAGAGGGATGAATGTCCATTTGGACATTGAAGGAACAAACTCCAATGGACATGGAGAGGAAACGAATGAAAACCTGAATATGGTAGAGACCATTAAAAATTTGCAAAAGTATGTCCAAAGCCATAAAGCTGATAATGAAAGGCTTATGAGAGCCAAAGAGAAGCAGGATGACTTCAACATGAATTTATTAAAAAGCCTAAACATAATAGAAAAGAAATTGGAAAAAGAAAGTGACTCAAGCAAATCTGGAAGTCAAAAACCTTTGGATGAGAAAAAGAAATTGGAAAAAGAAAGTGACTCAAGAAAATCTGGAAGTCACAAACCTTCAGATAAGAAAAAGAAATCAGGAAATGTTAGCAGACGCCACCATCACTCCCCGAAGCATTCCAATAAAAGAGCAGGTAGCAGCACAAGTCCATTCCCTGACAGACGGCATAAGAGGTCTAGGGTGGATGAACTACAAGGAGAAATGAAAAAAATCAAACCTCCTACATTTGATGGTGAGCGTAAGAAGGATGCAGACGCAAAAACATGGTTGTTGGGCATGAGAAAGTATTTTCAATTACACAATTATTCTTCTCATGCAGAGGGTAGAATTACCATCTATTAACTCAAAGGAAAGGCATCCATGTGGTGGGATCAACTTGTGCAGGTACAACAACTTAAAGAGAAGAGCGTTACTTGGAGGGAATTTAAGAAGTGTTTTGAGAAGAAATACTTGACTAAGAGATATTATGAGAAGAAAATGAAAGAGTTGTTTGAACTCAAACTTGGAAGCATGACCATAGATGAATATGAAAGAAGATTCCTAGAACTGATGAAGTACATCTCCTTCATCAAGGATGAGATAGTTAATATTCAAAGGTATTTGAGTGGATTGCCAACATTCATCAGTGAAAAAATACAATATGATGATCCCAAGACATTGGAAGAGACCATAAGGTGAGATAAATGTCTATATGATCAGCAGAAAGTAAGGCCAACTTTTCAAAAAGCTTGGGAAGACAAAAATAAGTTCAAGGTGGATCATAGGAAGAAAGGATTTAAACCATCATTCTTTAGAAATAGTCCACAGGGACCACCAACTTCTAAAGAGCCCAAAATGATAGAGGTAGAAGGCCAAAGGCCAAGGCAGCCACCTATTCAATGTTGGGATTGTAAAGGAGATCATAGATTCAGAGATTTTCCTCACAGAGGTGAAAAAGTAAGGACTATTTATAATGTACAACACGATGAAATAATGGAGGACATGGGTAGAAATGTGCCAAGGATCTATGCAGCCCTGGATAACAAGCAAGAAAAATATCAGTCACACATGATTGAAGCGGAAGGTATGATTAACAACCAAACCATTGATATTTTAATTGATTCAGGAGCTAGTCATAGTTATATAGACCCGAAGATGGTAGAAATTTTGCAATTGCCAAGAAGCAAGCATGGAAAATATTGGTTGGTACAGTTGGCTACAGGAGCCAAAAGAAAGGTTAATGAGATGGTTAAGTCATGTCTCATGGACATGAACGGACTAAACACCAAGGTAGATTTGAATATCTTACCTTTAGGTTCCTATGACTATCTAATTGGGATGGATTGGTTGGACCCACATCATGCTCTATCGGATTGTCATAACAAAGCATTCACTTGCTTGGATGAAGAAGGCAACCAAAGGAAAGTGCGGGGAATTCCCAGGGCAGTAACTATTAGAGAAATTTCAGCATTATAGCTGAAGAAATGTTATAGAAGAGGATGCCAAATATTTTTAATTCAGTGGAGGAGACACCTAAGACAAGGTGCCAAATTTCGAGGATTATGTAGTCCTGAAAAAGTTTGAAGATGTATTCAAGGAAGTACGAGGACTACCCCCAAGGAGAGACCTTGATTTTTCTATAAATCTGACACCAAGAGCATCTCTCGTGTCAAAGACTCCTTACATAATGAGTACACCAGAATTGAAAGAGTTGCAAATGCAGCTTGAAGAGCTTCTGAAAAAGGGGTATATACACCCATGTGTAGCACCTTGGGGTGCCCCATTCTTGTTTGTAAAAAAGAAATATGGAATGTTAAGATTGTGCATTGATTTCAGACAGTTGAATAAAGTGATTGTAAAGAACAAGTATCCTCTGCCAAGGATCGATGATATTTTTGATCAATTGAAGGATGCAAAGATCTTCTCAAAGATAGATCTCATATTAGGATACCATCAGGTAAGGATTAAGGATGAAGATATCAACAAGACCTCCTTCAGGACAAGGTATGGTCATTATGAGTTCACAGTGGTACCATTTGGGTTGTCAAATGCACCAATTGTTTTCATGTGCTTAATGAATGGTGTTTTCTGAGAATATTTAGACAAATTTGTCATTGTCTTTTTGGATGACATTCTTATATACTCTAAGATAGAAGAAGCGCGTGAACATCATTTGAGGATGGTGTTGCAAGTATTAAGGGAGCATCAATTGTGTGCCAAATTGAGCAAGTGCTCATTTTATCAAAAGAAAATTCATTATTTGGGGCATATCATCTCAAAAGATGGGATAACAGTAGACCTTGAGAAGATTGAATCCATTAGAGAATGGTCAGCACCAAAGAATGTGATATACGTCATATCATTCATGGGCCTTGCAGGCTACTATAGGAGATTGATTGGAAGATTCCCAAAATAGCACACCCAATCACTTCCTTGCAAATAAAGGGTATGAAGTTTCAGTGGACGTCAGACTGTGAAAGGAGTTTCCAACATTTGAAACAATTATTGACAAGTGCTCCAATACTAAGGATTGCAAACCCAAATGAAGATTTCATTGTATACACTGATGCATGTAATGAAGGACTTGGTGGAGTCCTCAGTCAAAATGGATTTGTGATATGTTATGAATCAAGGAAGTTGAAGGAGCATGAAAGAAACTATGCCACTCATGATTTGGAGTTGGCATCCATAGTGCATGCCCTGAGGAAATGGAGACACTACATCATGGGAAAAAGGTTTGAGCTAAGAAAAAACCACAATGGTTTGAAATATTTATTTGATCAGCCAAATTCAAATGCTAGACAAAGCAGATGGTTAGAATTTCTAAGCGAATATGACTTTCATATAAAGAATATCAAGCAGAAGGAAAATAAAGTGGTGGATGCACTCAGCAGGAGGGTGAATGAGATTCATGCTACAACCATCAACATGTATTAGACTGATGTTAAAAGAAAAATTCTAGAGGCTACAAATATGGACCTACAATATAAAGAACTGATAGCAAAACTACAACAAGGTAAGACACCACAGAAGATGGATATTTTTAAGTTGGGAGAAGATGGAATACTACTACATAAGAACAAAAATTTTGTACCAAATGTCCAGGAATTGAAACGTATAATTTTTCACGAGATGCATAATGTTCCTTATGCAGAGCACCCTGGATATCATAAAACCATAGCAGCGGTCAAGAGCCAATACTTTTGACCAGGTATGAAAAGAGAAATTGCATAATACATCGCTAGGTGTATGGAATGTCAGAAAGTTAAAATAGAGCATAGGCACCCAGCAGGATTGCTGCAACCTTTGCCCATTCTTTAATGTAAGTGGGAAGTGGTGACAATGGATTTTATTACGAGATTGCCCAGAATAGGCAAGCTGCATGATTCGATTGTGGTAGTGGTGGACAAGCTTACAAAAGATGTTCATTTTATTCCACTAAAAACTACTCACAAAGAAGCAGATGTTGCTGATATTTTCATGAAGGGAGTGGCACGATTGCACGAAAATCCTAAAACGATTGTGTCTGATAGAGATCCGAAATTCACCTCGAATTTCTGGAAAGGATTGTTCAAAGGATTCAGAATGAATCTGAAATTTAGTACAACTTACCATCCTGACACTGATGGACAGACATAGAGGGTGAATAGAGTGATAGAAGATATGTTGAGAATGTATGTGATGGATAAACCATCAAAATGGAAAGACTACCTACACTTAGTAGAATTCACATACAACAATGGGTATCAGAAATCATTGAAGATGAGCCTATTTGAAGCACTTTATGGTAGAGGGTTCAATACTCCAGTAAGATGGGATAATCGAGCTGATAGAACAGTAGTCATGCTAGATTTGCTCAAGGAGATGGAGGACCAAATGTTGAAAATTAAACTGAATTTGAAAGCTACCCAAGACAGATAGAAAAGTTATGCTGATAAAAACAGAATCCATAGAGAATTCAAAGTGGGTGATCATGTTTTCCTGAAAGTGAAAGCTAACAGGAGTTCCCTAAATATGGGAAGCTATGCCAAGTTGGTAGCCAGATTTTGTGGACCATTTGAAATCCTAGAGAGGATTGGTCCAATTTCTTATATGATTGCATTGCCTGCATCTATGTCTATTCATAATGTATTCCATGTATCATTGCTAAAGAAATAAATACCTGATGCTAATCATGTTATTGATTGCAATGTTATTTAGGTGGAGCAAAAAGGCACCTTCCAAGTGCATCCAGTGCGCATTTTTGATCGAAAGATCAAACAACTCTGGAATCGAACCATAGGGCTTGTAAAGGTCCAATGGACCTGGTACATACCTGAAGATACTACTTGGGAGAATGAGGATGCAATGTGGGTAAAATACCTGCATCTTTTTGAAAAATTTGTTGTATATCGGTACATGATGCACCGAGGACAGTGCATAAATAAGAGGGGGGATTGTAACATCCCTCGTATGAACCCAAATGTAAATGTAATCAAAGTATATTTAAGCTAGTGAGCTATTTAGACATCATTTTTGTAATACATCTTTCATGACATGGTGCGTGCATATACTGCGCAGTAAAGTGATGTAGTGTGCACATTTCTAGATACCACACGCAGTAAATAAAGTGCGTGCAACCCTAAGGTCAGTGGATACCACGCGCAGTAGCTAAAGTGCACGCAATTTTAAGGTCAGGGAACCTTTGTGTATATGATATGCATTATAGGCTAGTGAGCCAGTATTATAAGATGGAGTTCTTATGTTTTGGAACTAGGCCAGAGTGCCTAGATGTTAAAGGCCAAAGCGCCTATTTTGTATGTGTTTCATGATTAATATAAAAAAATATACATCGTTGTGCGTAGACCAACCACGTTAAAAGAGAAAGGGGACTAAATTCCACCAATTAGGGAGAGGGAGGGCCAAAAGTTAAGGAAAGGGATAAGCCAGAGAGATTAAGCCAAAAAGGAATATTATATTAATATTTCCTAGAACATAAAGTATGGATAATTATTTTATCCTAATTTCTAAAGTTGGGGACAAGTGTACCAAAGTAGCTTCCAACATGACAAGTGTCAAGTTGGGGGAATGCATACATATTTTCGAGACTTAGTTCATCCGGGGGGTTAGCCATTGTTTGCCAATCATTTTCGGACCATCATTCCTTCCATCATAGAGCATTATTCCAGAAGCATTCACATAGTCATTGAGCTACCTCGTATCTTCCTACCACCATAACCAGACCAGATTGATAACCATTCCTATTGGTGTTCCTGTCAGCTTGGGAGCAGGATTGAAGAGGTGGGTTGTTAGGCCCGTGAGAAATTCTCTGAGTGAGAGAATTGTTGGGGATCGATTTCCTGAAGGTGCTAAACTTTGGCTACAACGCTCTGAGACTTTCGGTACAGCCTGTTGTTGAAGCCCTGGAGGGGAAGTGGGGTAGTTGAGGAATTGTTGAGAAGAGAAGGGGCACACTTCCTTGGGTGGGATAGGCATGTGGTAAAGGAGAGGTTGTAGGCTGTGGTTGAGTGAACACCTGAGAGGGAGTCTTTCTGGTTGACCTTGAACCTATAGCCTGGTTAGGAATCCCTTTCCCGAGTGGAGTCTAGTCCTAGCTCGGGGATGACTCGTTGTTGAGAGTGATGAATAGTGTAGTCTAAGGCTGGGAGGTTCATGGATGGTCTGCACACAGTTGGTCACATTCTCACTAAGATAAGTACAGGTTATGTGATGAATTTACATGTTGCATTGTCATTTATGTGTTATTTTATGGGTTTTATTGCTTGTGTGAGCATAATTGTCCATATGTTTAAGGGTAGACCCCTGCATACATTGCATGTCTGTGTTTACTGTTAATTCAGTTTGAAATCGTATATTTACAAAATGCAATTGTTTGTTTATGATTTATATGAGAAGCTTCAACTAGAGCATTGTGTGTTTATGTTCATTTGCATGCAATTCAGTATGTATGTATGCCTCTGTGTGTATATACATATATAAAAGAGAAAAAGTTACGTGACATAGCTCAGTTGAATATTGGGGTGTTACAATATGATGTCAGAACTAAGTTGAGTGTCTGAGTAGTGGCATTCCCCGACCTATTGGTGGTCGGGGGTATGCTACATACCACATCTACATTAAAACCATTACACTGGCTCACCATGAAACACATCTAAGTGGAACACTAGTGGCAGATCCTCCTTCCTGCATGAGACATGCACTAATGGAGGGTGAGGTCAGCGCACTCATGGGTTCTGCTGACAATCCTCTATGGAACAATGCGGGTCTCTTCAACTCAATTGATGAGCTTTCCAGGCGCACGAAGATTTAATTATCTCTACCTGGGTCCTCATGTCCACCTAACTCCTCCTCCACCTTTCCGGCTTCTTCACTGGTCTCCACCACCTTTCCTGTCCAAACCTCAGATTTACTCCAGGCTGAACGCAAAAATTACTCTCCCTCTGTAGAGGACCTGTCTCACCATCTTCGTACTCGAAGCCATTCATAGACTCATTCAACTTCCACCCACAACATTTCATACTCTAAACCACTCCCTCGTTTATCCTCGGCCGACCCACCTGATACTACTACCCTGCAAGGGGAGAAATCTACCTCAGCACTAGTGATACCTGTAGGTACTCTGGGATTGAAATGCTCAACTCGTGCACACACTATCAGGGATAAAAAAAATAGCCATAAGACCATGGTGTACGAAGAAGAAAAAAAGGAAAATGGTTCTTGGAGCAGACATCGGTTTAGAAGACTCATTATCATTGGGTCTATATTCTCTAGTGGGTAGATTATCTTATAGACATCTCTGTCGAACTGACCTAGCAGAGTGGGTGCAATCAACTTGGCAGCCTTTGTTGGGTTATGTACAAGAGATCAACTACCTAATGAGAGGTTGGTTCTGTTTCTAGTTTAAAACACTAGAGGACTCCACTATCATACTTGAGCGGCTCTGGACCATAGACGGCGGAAACCTTATGTTAAAACGGTGGCAGATAAGCTTTGACCCATCACATGAGTACTTTTGTATGCGCCATTTATGGGTCCTTCTACATGTTCTGCCTTTACACCTTTGGAAAGAAAATCTCCCAAGGCCATTGGAGCTACACTTGGTCGTTTCATTAGTGTGGAGCTGAAGTCCCTCATAGGCCCGAAAAAGAAAGTAGCGAGGGTAATGGTAGAGATCGACATACATGAAGTATTGTTAGAATCCATTGATATTGATTGGAGAGGCCATCACACTCACCAGAATACTGATTACCTAGGCATACCCTTCAGATGTACAATCTATAAACAAACATGCCATCTTAAAAAATTCTGCAGTGGCATCTTGGACAAGGAACAATTAGAGGACACTATGATCGAACTATCCACCAGGTCAAACTCTCCTGAAGTGAACACATAACCTACATACATAGATTTCATGGATGTTGGTGAACGAGAAGACTCAGACTCCATCACTGGTGAAATGAATCTTACTACAAATGCAGGCAAAGTTTGGGGAGCCTCAACCACTCAGGACTCTTTGGCTGGATATTTTAACTCCTTATTTCTAGCGCACGATTTGGTATATTTCCCACCGTATGTTTTGGCACCTACTTGGCGCAATGGACGAGTGGGACCGTAGTCCATTTTAAAGTGTCTAGACCGGTTTATTATTTATGAAAATCTTGTAACATGAGATGGCAGGGTCAGATCCTGGGTAGATTTTCCTTACTTATCGGACCATGCCTCGATTCTACTACAATTTGGCTCACCTGCTAATCATATTTCCTACTCTTTCAAATTGAATTCAAGCTAGCTGCATGAGGAAAATTTTAATACTATTTTTAATATAGTTTGGAATGACCCCATATATCTGACAGATCTAGGAATACAACATCGATTTGTATGGAAATTGAAGCATATAGAAGCCTGTATCAAAAGCTGGGCTACTTTACACATAAACACACACTACATAGAATAGAAGCATTGGAGTTTAAACTACTAGAAATCCAACAAGAATACACACAAGATGGGGAATTTGGGTGTAGGTACCAACAATTGAAACAACTGAAATCTGAGAGGAACCAGTTGTTGCTCGCAGAAGCTCTTTGGAGGCAACGGAGGAGAGAAAACTGGATAAAGTGAAGAGATCTCAATAATAAATATTTCCACCATTTTGCAAGCTCCTGCAGGAACAAAAAACATATTTGGGATATAACAGACGAAGTTGGCACTACACACAAAATACAACAAGCAATTAACACAACAACTACATGCTTTTTCAAATCATACTTTGAGGGGATGCCACACAACAATTTACAAGATCATGTCACTGTGGCTAGGCTCTTCCCACGATTGGTCACAGAGGATGATTCTATTATTATGGATAGTCCTTCTACACTACAGGAGGTTTTGGATGCATTAAAATCCTTCACAAAGGAAAAAATCTCAGGCCCTGACGGTTGGACTGTAGAATTCAACCATGAGGTTCCATGTGATGTGACACATACCACCAGAAATAGCATGATGTATACTATCCATTCATGGGTGTTGTATATGCATGTGCATTTTCCTTCATGTCCAAATACCTTTATCAATCTTGCGGTCCAA
>JZKD02S0334011.1:0-19278 GCA_000966675.3 Picea glauca
AGGGCCAGGAGAACTGTAGAAGCTCGAACCAGAGTAGAAGGACGACACCAAAATCTGGTGGAGGCCAAGGGCTTGAATGAGCCTTGGCGCTCCATGACTCAGGCCTAAAACCCCCATAGTTGGACCGGTGATGGGACTATGACTTCGTCCAGCCCATCCCCATTAAAATTCCCACGAAGTGAGTCTCCAAGCAATAACACTAGGCCGACGACGAGTGAAAATCGAGGAGCGACAGCTTGGAGTTTAAAATCATGAGGTGATGGTAGAGGGAGGGTACGCTTGTGCTGGCTCCAGGTGGCAGGAGACTTGGCTAGGTGTCCTCCCCTCTAGTTGTCCGCCCTTTGAAACTGTAGACACCCCATCCGGTAGTTACATTTGTGTCATTATTATACTATGACTATCTTAATTTTATTATGAAAATGTATTCTTATGAGCCCATGTTTGCAAACCATGGGACGTCTCAAAAAAATGAAGTTGCTAGTGTTGTTTCCATTTTATTTTTCTTAAGAAGAAATATACAGTGCCATCATATTACAAGTACTTCCGTGGTGGTAATTAGTTTGTGTAATTATTGCTAGATGGTCCACATGCTTGTGTGTTATGTGCAACGATTTTTCACCTTATCACTTGACACGTTAACTTGGGCCTATCCTATTAGTTCCTACTCGATCTATGCCACTTTGTAAGAACCCACTGTGGTTTGTATATTGTGTTGTGTTATTTTTTTATGGTACTTCTATTATGTCAAGGAAAGGAGGTAGGAACAGACTGGAAGGGAAGGGCCTCTCATGTTTTCCCTCGAATATGAAACACAACAAAATGTGTTGATATTGATTTGCATAGAGATATGAGAGAAAACAATTGCCCTATGGACCTACATTTTTTGTAGTTTTGAAGGAACATACATAAAATTACATGGATTTAGATGTACCTGGTTGAATGTGTGCGACACAATCATTTTATACGAGGTGTAGAAATCGAGCTATTGTGAAGGAAAATTCGTTGATGTAATGAAGAGAGTGTATGACTAAAATCGCTAAATTAAAGGTGCAAAAGTATACTTTGAGAGCTGAAATTGTTAATTCACTAAAAGTGTTGAAATAGTCATTGAGATAGAAGCGAGACAAATTGTAAGTTGTAGTTGCATAACACATAGATTCAAGAGACCATGGTAGCGCTAGTTGAAGACAATATTGAAAATTGTTTAGGTTGAGGTTGTTGAAACCTCAAAAACATGACGTGGAATCATAAATGATGTGTTTTCCAATTACCTTTCTTCCCTAACAATGTGCTTCTGTAATCCTTTGTAAATAACTTATATTTTCAAGATGTGCATGGCTTAAAGTGGTTCACATACAATCAAACCTTGTCAATTAGCAAGATGGAAACTGACACTTATATTCCATGTAGACATCCCCAATATCAACATGGGTTATTCACAAGATTGCCAAGGCATTTATGCACTAAGGAACTAACAATGAGCAAGATCATCCCTAACAAAATAGAGACAAAATCAACTTCACCGTGAAAGTTATCTCCAATAGAACAAGCACAATTTTTGGGTATTATATTATTCATCCTTGGCCAAAACAAATCTCGTTGGCATGCTCCCAATGTCCACCAAAACATCGCCCATAGATACTAAAAAAAATGGTACTATAGGCAGGTAAGGTAATTTGAGGTGAAAACAAATTGACATCATGTTCTCTATGATGATGGTGAGCTAGAAATGCTTGAGTTCTAGAAAGAGAGGATTAAGATTCAAGTTGAACCCATCCAAGTGTTTTGGGAAGATTTAGAGATTAGAGTTTTCGAACCTTAAGGTGATAAAGATATTGACATGAAAGAAAGAAAGGAGGGTAGAAACAACAATTATGTGAAAAGTAAGGAGGAGGATGTCAATGTTAATGGTGGAAATAAGAATGGTGTGAAGAGAGAGCAGGGAAAGAAAGGATGCATGTATTGGAAAGAGTGACTTCAACTAATACATGTAGTGTGTTATCCATCATTATAATGTTAGCAAAGGTGTCGAGTCGGTTGCATGTGCCTTAATTGGGCATTCCAATCATGTTTCATGTGTGAATCAATCGAAAACCCTTTGGAACTATGACTATAGATGTACATGGAACTCGCTGCAAATTTAGGACTCTATCCAGGATAGGTTGCGTCGTGTTGTCCATTGGATGTAGCTTGGATGGTTGGGAGGAATGGTTGTTCTCCTTCCCACCCAAGTTCAATTCCTTGTAAGTGAAACGTGATGCCCTTAATGGATCTATAATATTCTCTTGTTGTTGAGTATGTTGCTCTTGTTGTTGAGCAATCGATATCCTGCCAATCCTGGCCTCCCCGTGTTCTCTCGCAGATTTCGGGGGGTTTTCCATGGACATAGTGAGGTACCGGTGTTTGGTTTCATGAACCACATGCAAGAAAAAAAAATTGCATCGTGTTTCCAAAACCATCAATTTTGTTGCAGGAAGACGAGGAAGCTTGAACAAGCTTACGATAATGTAAAGCAACATTAAGAAAATGCAAAATGGAGGAACGAGACAAAGGTAGATGGAAACATTTTACCAACTAGGTAGATAAATCTCAACAATTTCTTATTAACAATATACACACCTTATAGCATAATAATGATATGCTACAAGCATAAATAACGATTTTATGACTTAGTATGTTAAGAAGTAGGATAATCGAGGAAGATTTGCATGTGACCAATGGGTCACTTAGTGACAACAACACCTCATATGTTAGAAAGTTTATTGTCGGGAGATAGGGATAACAAATCCAACTAAGGATCAAATTATGGAATTGAGATAGGAAGTGATGAGAATGAATGACTATAGTGCAAGAGTTAATTTGTCTTTGATGTTCTTTGTCAAGAGTAGTCATGAGGGGTTTGGTTTCTTTTGGGTTCAAAGATATTAGTCGGTTGACTTTCTACTAGTAAGTCAAATCATTTTTGTAGTGAACAAACTGACTTGTGCCACCACATGCAATGTGAGTGTAGATATGGAAAAGTGCATGTGCACACACACACACACACACACACACACACACACACACACACACAACTAAAAGGGTAAAAGAGGACAATTGAATACAACCTTAAGATCTTATTGATGCTAACCAATGATTGTAGGTGGCGATGGTACTTCCCTCAGGTTTTACTAGAAAATTAAATAAGTAAAGAGAACCAAATAAGTAGGGTTGATTAACTAACAATTCCTTTAATGAGATAAAAACTCGGATACTGGAAACGCAAAGTGAAGAATGGAAAGAACACACTTGGAATTCGTTGTTGTAGATGATGAAACGCCCTAGGTTGAAGTGAAGATTTTGAATGAACCTCCAAGAGTGGTCCATATCCCACATCATAAGAGAACCTACAAATGCATCCCTAAATGCCCGCAATACATGACTTGACATGACATCTAATACAAGGATATAGATATGCAATACAAACAATAAACATTAGCTCTACTGCTATAAAGATAAATCAATGAAAATGAAGAGTAGAGAGACCATAGTGCCCTTGGTGGGGATGATACCTCCCTGGCCCTAGCTATGATGGAACCTCACATGAGGCTATAAAGTTGAGACTTACAAGGTATGAGTAGAACTAAGCTAATGAAAATTCCCTAGGATGAATCAATCAAAACTACAAATTTGGAGCCAAGTTAGCCACAAGTAATCCATATAGAAGTGTTGGAGATGACATGTACAAGTAAACTTAGGGATTTGAGAGAGGTGGAAGAATTTTAGTTGCTAATCCAAGTGTGTACCTACAAATTAGGTTTTTTTAAGATAAAAGAATCCAATATAGTCCACAGACCTTACAAAGAGGAATTGACTGGTATAAATAGGTAAGGGAGTCTTAAGGCATAAGAGAACATCAGGTTATCCATTGGGGGGTCTGAGTCACACAAAACCATCATATTGTGGTTGTTGAGTTCAAGTTGTGAGTTTTTAATCCCAAACAAATTATTTATTGCACAATTTGTAGATTCACAGTCATGGTACCCTGAGGAAACTCATTGTATGCTTTGCTCCAAGAGATCACATAGGATTTGAGGGGGTTTGACTCAAATTAACTCTATAAATAACAAGTCCTAATAACGTTTAGTATGACGTGGACCTGAAATGAGGCATCCTAAGTGACCATGGACCCAACATGGGGGGTTGTGCCCCCAACTAGACCCATAAAGTTAGGAAATTCCCTGAGTGGATGCCTCAAGAATCAAAGTAAGCCAAACTAATGACCAAAGGCTACAAACTAATGGGGGAAGACACCTATAAAACCCACCTAAGCGCTAAACATCTTAGACAAGTCTCACATCTTGGCCAAGGTGAGGAGAGTCCATAAATGTGGTCTATCACATAAAAGTAGTGATTGAGAGGTATTGTATCATCATTAGGCACGTCGCTTGTGAATAAGCATAAGAGTGGACCACATAAGGCATCTCCCAATGGGTAGGTGCATGTGAGTACCCAAGTGTGAATCTCATACACTACATTTTGTTCTCCTTACAAGAGTTGTTATCCATAAAACAATAATAATAGCGAGTTGCAAGGAAAAAGAGAAGCAAGCATGTGGATGGGAGTAATTGAGGGGCCATTTATAGCATGAATCAATGCCTTGATGTCACAAGGGAATCCTTCACTAGGCATGCCATGATATCTCGTTGTACATGTGAATGTTAGCATGCCCCAAGCATTGGTGTAAGGCTAAGCTATAAGGGTAACTCGTGGACTATTATGATGTCAGGCAAGCACCAAACAAAAGAGAAAGAAAGATCAACAAGTAAGAGAAGCATGTCAAGTAGGAATGCCAATATAGGGAAACAAGCAAGCTTAACTACTATGTAAGAATGATAGAAAATGAATTACAAAGATGAAAAAGGCTAGATAATGGGTCATAGATCTAACTATCATGTGAGTGATATAATAACTAAATTACAAGGTCAGAAATAAGCAAATTCAATTTACCATATTAATGAGATAATAAATAAAACATGTAGTAAAGTATGAATGGATGCAATAACAACAATAACAATTAGTAAAGATGAGAGAGTGATACCTACACTTACTTAGGTGAGATCCAATGACGTATGAATGGATGCAATAACAACAATAACAATCAGTAAAGATGAGAGAGTGATACCTACACTTACTTAGGTGAGATCCAATGACGTAAGTGTATGCTAGAACAATCTAGGTACCTACATCATAGAGGCTAATGACTTATCCGGAGCAAAGAAGGGGTAATAACACCAACTCTTAGGCAAGAGAAGAGAGGTAGTGGTGTTGACATGATGTTGGCAAAGGCACAAGATGACATAGTTGATAGGGAGTTGATGTGAGTACATGAGGTGACAAACATAAGTCCTTAACAAAGTGTGAGTAGGGGAGGCATCATACACCAATATGGGGTTATCATGAGCATAGAGGCATCATACACACTCACGTAAGGATAGAACTGACCTTCAAGGGTTGTTTCCTTTTCATGGCGAGGGGTTAAAATGATTTCTAACCATCGACCTCTTCAATATTTACTTTCTCACCTTCTTATGGTGCAAGTCCCATGCGACATTGTAAGACACCCAACCCCTAAGTACTTTCTAAGGGATGGGGTATACAAATTTTCACTTATTTTCCTTAGACTCACACCCCAATTAAAGGCTTCCATTGTCTTATGCTCGTCAAGAGCCTTCCAATGATATATAATTTGCCTCAAACAAGATTTTGGGTTGAAAATTAAGGATATTTAAAATTCAAGACACCAAGGTCCACATAGACGTCCTTAGAGTGCCACGTGTCACTCCATGATGCAGGATCATCTTTGACCTCAAGTAATCCGCATCAACCAAAGGATATTTCAAGTTTAAGCTAATAAGGATTAAGTGTTAAATTCATATTGTTGCAACATTGTGTTGAAATAATTGTTGCAACACATGTTGGAACAATTGTTGCAACATTGTGCTGAAACAGTTGTTGCAACTCCTGTTGTTGCAACATTGTGCTAAAATAATTGCTGCAACTCCCGTTGCTGCAACACCTCTGCAACTCATGTTTGCTACAACACTTTTGCAACACTTGTTGTTGCAAATCCTATTGTTGCAACATGAATGAATTGTATGGTTTACCATGTAAGGCTTCCTCCTCTCAATATCCAAACTTAATAAGAATTAATTGGTAATTTTGAATAATTACCAAGAGTTACCAATGTCATTTATTCATGCAACTTTTGCTCAGGAAACCTTATAAAAGGTATAAACTCATACATTTTTTTATTTGAGCTTCTTTATGGAAAAATTAAATCTCTTGGGATTAAAACTTCCCAGAGTAAAAATTATATTTTACTAGGACTTACTACCCACCTAAAATCATGCAAATTCGTACTACTTTTTAGGGAAAAGTCACCATTTCAAATATTTACCTTTGGACATGGTTCTACTAAGTAAAACCATATAAGAATTCCATTCTTACCATGTCTTAATAAGACATAAATTAAATACAAAACACATAATTCCCTATTTTCCTTTTTATTTCTCATATTTCTCATGTTAAATATTTTATCCTTTTTAATATATAGCCTAGGCTTATAAGACAAGAATTATGGTCCATCTTTCATTTCAAGACTCCCCCTTGTCAAGCTTATCATACTCATCATGTTGGTTGGAAGTTAAAGGCTTTTAGCCATACACTCACAATTATTTAATACTCAACTAAGCCTTCCAAGAAGGTCTTAAAGCTTGACCCTTAAGTAGCGACATCTCACCTCCTAGAACTAATCTACAACTTCAATATTAAAGGAAGCAACACTCATTTAATAGAAAATTTTCATTATTCCTTTAGATGCTATGTGAAGACTATATCAACGTAGTCTTCACTACTGACACTTGAGATTTATTCATGCAAATAGGCTGCAATTGCCCAACCATCACTTTGTTCTTACTTAGAGCTAAAAATAATCACTTACAACAGCCATTAAAAACAAAGACAATCAGAAGCACACAACAAAATATATTTTCCATGACTCTCTTCATATTTTTGTAATCAACCATGCACAAGGAGCATCAATCTCACTACTTGAACAGATTATCAAATTCTTCAAAACACAATTTAATATAAATGCTTATAATTACCCAAATAAAATTCATGAGCTTTTGTATTTTTATTTCAATTAGAAAATTGCAAATTTATTTCCCATTCTTTTCTTAATACCTATTTAAAAAAATAAATTCCTTCTTTTTAATGTTTGCCCTATCCTTCTAAGGCCAAACAGAGGTCCACAATTCTCTCTAACTCTAGGCTTAACAAATTTTCCCAGGTTAGCAAAGTGGCCAAGGCCATCTGCCCTTTCTTTAGGTTTCTAACAACAATTACATTTCCCTATTTCCAGGTTGTTCTGTGAAGACAATACTAGCATGGTCTATATTGCTAACACTTGGATTCTTATTATCCTACAGGTGAGTTGAGAGTGCTTAGTAAGAAAATCTTGTGCTGGCACAAAAATGGCAACCAACCTATTCTAGCATTTTGATATCAATTTAATAAAAGTGTAGTCAATAAGCAAAGTTATCAACACAATACTTTTAAGCTATAACACTCCCTTGAACTTATAAATTTCTCAAGCTATCATTTAACAAGAGACTGAATTCACACCACTTAGAACACATTTTTGCATTATTATTGAATTTAACATTTGTAGAAATTACACACATAAATACTTATCTGAAAGCTAACTTTTCAGTTGTAACACTCTCCTGAACATGTATATTTCTCAATCCATCATTTAACATGAAACTAAATTCACACGACTCAGAACAAATTTTGCAATATTGTTGAAATTAATAATTGCAGAAAATTAAACATATAAATAGTTATATGAAAGCTAACTTTTCAGTTGTAACACTCTCCTGAACATGTAAATTTCTCAAGCCATCATTTAACAAGAAACTAAATTCACGCTACTCGGAACACATTTTGCAATATTGTTGAATTTAACAATTGAAGAAAATTAAACACAAAAATACTTATCTAAAAGCTAGAAAGTGTTGGCAACTGCTAAAGGGTGTGCCACTTTCCACCCAACCATAGGCACAACTGTCTTTGTTTATCCTTGTAGTTGGCCACCCCCGAGGCAGGATATGATGGTCCAGGTGGATATTAGTGGCCACCCACCTATTCCAACTGGCTCCTTTTGACAGTTTTTAGTTCAACACGTTCTTTTGTAATCCTTTGTAATTGTGGGTTCTACACTTTTGGGGTTGTCTAAATCCCTACACAACTGCCAGGTGGATATTGGTGGTCGCCCACCTAATCCAAATGGTTTATTTTGAAAGTTTTCATGTCAATACATCTTTATGTACTTCCAAGGCCATTTTGGGGCCCTAAACAATGTTTTTTTGGCTTGCCACAATCAAACTGTAGACGGAGTCAAAGTTTGACAACACAATGTGTAGTTATCGAAAAGACCTTTCGAACGGGCTATCACGCACCTAAAACTGAGGCCATATGCAAAATTTGCGACCTCGGGAAGTTGAGGTACCAACTTACCCATCGAGGCCCACATAATTTTTGGTGTTTCATCTCATAGGGTTAGGTTTTTGGATGTCTAGGGTTTTAGCATTCATGAGTAATGTTAAAAAGGCCTCTGGAGCCTCATTGTAATCATTCTACTAAGACAGATGCACGTAGTAGCCACATCTCTTCTTAGAGATAACTACCACCATTCGAGCAAGTTGTTTTCAATTCTGCAGTTTTATAGTTTCATCCTATTTTATTTATTCAATATAAGTTATTGTTCACTGGATATCTGTTGTTGTTCTCAGTATCTCTATGTTATTGTATTCATTATGTTCTTTATTTCGTTCCGCTCATAAATTCGGATCAGTGGTATCAGAGTGGTTTTCTCTTCATTTATTTTTCTTTGTGCATGTCCCTGACAAGATCTGGGTATAAGAAGTTGGGACTCGAACTAGTCGATCCTTTGAAAAATCAGTCGCATCAAACCCGATCACAACTCATGGGGGACGAGAAGAAATATGATGGAGCAGGAGATCCTTTTAAACTGTTGCTTGAGGAATCCCTTGCACAACAAATGAACGAAATGATGGACAACTTTGCATAGATCCTTCAACGACTGCCCACATGAGATGCATCTTCATCAAGCAGCCATGTTACCCCCTTCAAGGTACAAGTAAATTTTTATATTCCATTATTTGAAGGACTGGTAGATGCAGATGTTGTAGATAAATGGTTGAATCTGCTTTAAGGGTATTTTTTGGTCCACAATTTTTCTTATAGGGAAAAGATTACTTTTTCACTCCTCAAGGTTGTTCCCCATGTTAAGGTCTGGTGGGATACTTACTCTTAGCGAAGGGCCATAGAGGAATCTGCAATATTTGTGATCGCCCCCACATGAGATTCCTTCAGGGATGCCATTAAAGAACAATACTACCATGTTGGAAGCTACGAGGACTAGTACACAAGATGGACCACCCTGCGACTGGAAAGGGACCAGACANAGGGCCAGGAGAACTGTAGAAGCTCGAACCAGAGTAGAAGGACGACACCAAAATCTGGTGGAGGCCAAGGGCTTGAATGAGCCTTGGCGCTCCATGACTCAGGCCTAAAACCCCCATAGTTGGACCGGTGATGGGACTATGACTTCGTCCAGCCCATCCCCATTAAAATTCCCACGAAGTGAGTCTCCAAGCAATAACACTAGGCCGACGACGAGTGAAAATCGAGGAGCGACAGCTTGGAGTTTAAAATCATGAGGTGATGGTAGAGGGAGGGTACGCTTGTGCTGGCTCCAGGTGGCAGGAGACTTGGCTAGGTGTCCTCCCCTCTAGTTGTCCGCCCTTTGAAACTGTAGACACCCCATCCGGTAGTTACATTTGTGTCATTATTATACTATGACTATCTTAATTTTATTATGAAAATGTATTCTTATGAGCCCATGTTTGCAAACCATGGGACGTCTCAAAAAAATGAAGTTGCTAGTGTTGTTTCCATTTTATTTTTCTTAAGAAGAAATATACAGTGCCATCATATTACAAGTACTTCCGTGGTGGTAATTAGTTTGTGTAATTATTGCTAGATGGTCCACATGCTTGTGTGTTATGTGCAACGATTTTTCACCTTATCACTTGACACGTTAACTTGGGCCTATCCTATTAGTTCCTACTCGATCTATGCCACTTTGTAAGAACCCACTGTGGTTTGTATATTGTGTTGTGTTATTTTTTTATGGTACTTCTATTATGTCAAGGAAAGGAGGTAGGAACAGACTGGAAGGGAAGGGCCTCTCATGTTTTCCCTCGAATATGAAACACAACAAAATGTGTTGATATTGATTTGCATAGAGATATGAGAGAAAACAATTGCCCTATGGACCTACATTTTTTGTAGTTTTGAAGGAACATACATAAAATTACATGGATTTAGATGTACCTGGTTGAATGTGTGCGACACAATCATTTTATACGAGGTGTAGAAATCGAGCTATTGTGAAGGAAAATTCGTTGATGTAATGAAGAGAGTGTATGACTAAAATCGCTAAATTAAAGGTGCAAAAGTATACTTTGAGAGCTGAAATTGTTAATTCACTAAAAGTGTTGAAATAGTCATTGAGATAGAAGCGAGACAAATTGTAAGTTGTAGTTGCATAACACATAGATTCAAGAGACCATGGTAGCGCTAGTTGAAGACAATATTGAAAATTGTTTAGGTTGAGGTTGTTGAAACCTCAAAAACATGACGTGGAATCATAAATGATGTGTTTTCCAATTACCTTTCTTCCCTAACAATGTGCTTCTGTAATCCTTTGTAAATAACTTATATTTTCGAGATGTGCATGGCTTAAAGTGGTTCACATACAATCAAACCTTGTCAATTAGCAAGATGGAAACTGACACTTATATTCCATGTAGACATCCCCAATATCAACATGGGTTACTCACAAGATTGCCAAGGCATTTATGCACTAAGGAACTAACAATGAGCAAGATCATCCCTAACAAAATAGAGACAAAATCAACTTCACCGTGAAAGTTCTCTCCAATAGAACAAGCACAATTTTTGGGTATTATATTATTCATCCTTGGCCAAAACAAATCTCGTTGGCATGCTCCCAATGTCCACCAAAACATCGCCCATAGATAATAATAAAAAATGGTACTATAGGCAGGTAAGGTAATTTGAGGTGAAAACAAATTGACATCATGTTCTCTATGATGATGGTGAGCTAGAAATGCTTGAGTTCTAGAAAGAGAGGATTAAGATTCAAGTTGAACCCATCCAAGTGTTTTGGGAAGATTTAGAGATTAGAGTTTTCGAACCTTAAGGTGATAAAGATATTGACATGAAAGAAAGAAAGGAGGGTAGAAACAACAATTATGTGAAAAGTAAGGAGGAGGATGTCAATGTTAATGGTGGAAATAAGAATGGTGTGAAGAGAGAGCAGGGAAAGAAAGGATGCATGTATTGGAAAGAGTGACTTCAACTAATACATGTAGTGTGTTATCCATCATTATAATGTTAGCAAAGGTGTCGAGTCGGTTGCATGTGCCTTAATTGGGCATTCCAATCATGTTTCATGTGTGAATCAATCGAAAACCCTTTGGAACTATGACTATAGATGTACATGGAACTCGCTGCAAATTTAGGACTCTATCCAGGATAGGTTGCGTCGTGTTGTCCATTGGATGTAGCTTGGATGGTTGGGAGGAATGGTTGTTCTCCTTCCCACCCAAGTTCAATTCCTTGTAAGTGAAACGTGATGCCCTTAATGGATCTATAATATTCTCTTGTTGTTGAGTATGTTGCTCTTGTTGTTGAGCAATCGATATCCTGCCAATCCTGGCCTCCCCGTGTTCTCTCGCAGATTTCGGGGGGTTTTCCATGGACATAGTGAGGTACCGGTGTTTGGTTTCATGAACCACATGCAAGAAAAAAAAATTGCATCGTGTTTCCAAAACCATCAATTTTGTTGCAGGAAGACGAGGAAGCTTGAACAAGCTTACGATAATGTAAAGCAACATTAAGAAAATGCAAAATGGAGGAACGAGACAAAGGTAGATGGAAACATTTTACCAACTAGGTAGATAAATCTCAACAATTTCTTATTAACAATATACACACCTTATAGCATAATAATGATATGCTACAAGCATAAATAACGATTTTATGACTTAGTATGTTAAGAAGTAGGATAATCGAGGAAGATTTGCATGTGACCAATGGGTCACTTAGTGACAACAACACCTCATATGTTAGAAAGTTTATTGTCGGGAGATAGGGATAACAAATCCAACTAAGGATCAAATTATGGAATTGAGATAGGAAGTGATGAGAATGAATGACTATAGTGCAAGAGTTAATTTGTCTTTGATGTTCTTTGTCAAGAGTAGTCATGAGGGGTTTGGTTTCTTTTGGGTTCAAAGATATTAGTCGGTTGACTTTCTACTAGTAAGTCAAATCATTTTTGTAGTGAACAAACTGACTTGTGCCACCACATGCAATGTGAGTGTAGATATGGAAAAGTGCATGTGCACACACACACACACACACACACACACACACACACACACACACAACTAAAAGGGTAAAAGAGGACAATTGAATACAACCTTAAGATCTTATTGATGCTAACCAATGATTGTAGGTGGCGATGGTACTTCCCTCAGGTTTTACTAGAAAATTAAATAAGTAAAGAGAACCAAATAAGTAGGGTTGATTAACTAACAATTCCTTTAATGAGATAAAAACTCGGATACTGGAAACGCAAAGTGAAGAATGGAAAGAACACACTTGGAATTCGTTGTTGTAGATGATGAAACGCCCTAGGTTGAAGTGAAGATTTTGAATGAACCTCCAAGAGTGGTCCATATCCCACATCATAAGAGAACCTACAAATGCATCCCTAAATGCCCGCAATACATGACTTGACATGACATCTAATACAAGGATATAGATATGCAATACAAACAATAAACATTAGCTCTACTGCTATAAAGATAAATCAATGAAAATGAAGAGTAGAGAGACCATAGTGCCCTTGGTGGGGATGATACCTCCCTGGCCCTAGCTATGATGGAACCTCACATGAGGCTATAAAGTTGAGACTTACAAGGTATGAGTAGAACTAAGCTAATGAAAATTCCCTAGGATGAATCAATCAAAACTACAAATTTGGAGCCAAGTTAGCCACAAGTAATCCATATAGAAGTGTTGGAGATGACATGTACAAGTAAACTTAGGGATTTGAGAGAGGTGGAAGAATTTTAGTTGCTAATCCAAGTGTGTACCTACAAATTAGGTTTTTTTAAGATAAAAGAATCCAATATAGTCCACAGACCTTACAAAGAGGAATTGACTGGTATAAATAGGTAAGGGAGTCTTAAGGCATAAGAGAACATCAGGTTATCCATTGGGGGGTCTGAGTCACACAAAACCATCATATTGTGGTTGTTGAGTTCAAGTTGTGAGTTTTTAATCCCAAACAAATTATTTATTGCACAATTTGTAGATTCACAGTCATGGTACCCTGAGGAAACTCATTGTATGCTTTGCTCCAAGAGATCACATAGGATTTGAGGGGGTTTGACTCAAATTAACTCTATAAATAACAAGTCCTAATAACGTTTAGTATGACGTGGACCTGAAATGAGGCATCCTAAGTGACCATGGACCCAACATGGGGGGTTGTGCCCCCAACTAGACCCATAAAGTTAGGAAATTCCCTGAGTGGATGCCTCAAGAATCAAAGTAAGCCAAACTAATGACCAAAGGCTACAAACTAATGGGGGAAGACACCTATAAAACCCACCTAAGCGCTAAACATCTTAGACAAGTCTCACATCTTGGCCAAGGTGAGGAGAGTCCATAAATGTGGTCTATCACATAAAAGTAGTGATTGAGAGGTATTGTATCATCATTAGGCACGTCGCTTGTGAATAAGCATAAGAGTGGACCACATAAGGCATCTCCCAATGGGTAGGTGCATGTGAGTACCCAAGTGTGAATCTCATACACTACATTTTGTTCTCCTTACAAGAGTTGTTATCCATAAAACAATAATAATAGCGAGTTGCAAGGAAAAAGAGAAGCAAGCATGTGGATGGGAGTAATTGAGGGGCCATTTATAGCATGAATCAATGCCTTGATGTCACAAGGGAATCCTTCACTAGGCATGCCATGATATCTCGTTGTACATGTGAATGTTAGCATGCCCCAAGCATTGGTGTAAGGCTAAGCTATAAGGGTAACTCGTGGACTATTATGATGTCAGGCAAGCACCAAACAAAAGAGAAAGAAAGATCAACAAGTAAGAGAAGCATGTCAAGTAGGAATGCCAATATAGGGAAACAAGCAAGCTTAACTACTATGTAAGAATGATAGAAAATGAATTACAAAGATGAAAAAGGCTAGATAATGGGTCATAGATCTAACTATCATGTGAGTGATATAATAACTAAATTACAAGGTCAGAAATAAGCAAATTCAATTTACCATATTAATGAGATAATAAATAAAACATGTAGTAAAGTATGAATGGATGCAATAACAACAATAACAATTAGTAAAGATGAGAGAGTGATACCTACACTTACTTAGGTGAGATCCAATGACGTATGAATGGATGCAATAACAACAATAACAATCAGTAAAGATGAGAGAGTGATACCTACACTTACTTAGGTGAGATCCAATGACGTAAGTGTATGCTAGAACAATCTAGGTACCTACATCATAGAGGCTAATGACTTATCCGGAGCAAAGAAGGGGTAATAACACCAACTCTTAGGCAAGAGAAGAGAGGTAGTGGTGTTGACATGATGTTGGCAAAGGCACAAGATGACATAGTTGATAGGGAGTTGATGTGAGTACATGAGGTGACAAACATAAGTCCTTAACAAAGTGTGAGTAGGGGAGGCATCATACACCAATATGGGGTTATCATGAGCATAGAGGCATCATACACACTCACGTAAGGATAGAACTGACCTTCAAGGGTTGTTTCCTTTTCATGGCGAGGGGTTAAAATGATTTCTAACCATCGACCTCTTCAATATTTACTTTCTCACCTTCTTATGGTGCAAGTCCCATGCGACATTGTAAGACACCCAACCCCTAAGTACTTTCTAAGGGATGGGGTATACAAATTTTCACTTATTTTCCTTAGACTCACACCCCAATTAAAGGCTTCCATTGTCTTATGCTCGTCAAGAGCCTTCCAATGATATATAATTTGCCTCAAACAAGATTTTGGGTTGAAAATTAAGGATATTTAAAATTCAAGACACCAAGGTCCACATAGACGTCCTTAGAGTGCCACGTGTCACTCCATGATGCAGGATCATCTTTGACCTCAAGTAATCCGCATCAACCAAAGGATATTTCAAGTTTAAGCTAATAAGGATTAAGTGTTAAATTCATATTGTTGCAACATTGTGTTGAAATAATTGTTGCAACACATGTTGGAACAATTGTTGCAACATTGTGCTGAAACAGTTGTTGCAACTCCTGTTGTTGCAACATTGTGCTAAAATAATTGCTGCAACTCCCGTTGCTGCAACACCTCTGCAACTCATGTTTGCTACAACACTTTTGCAACACTTGTTGTTGCAAATCCTATTGTTGCAACATGAATGAATTGTATGGTTTACCATGTAAGGCTTCCTCCTCTCAATATCCAAACTTAATAAGAATTAATTGGTAATTTTGAATAATTACCAAGAGTTACCAATGTCATTTATTCATGCAACTTTTGCTCAGGAAACCTTATAAAAGGTATAAACTCATACATTTTTTTATTTGAGCTTCTTTATGGAAAAATTAAATCTCTTGGGATTAAAACTTCCCAGAGTAAAAATTATATTTTACTAGGACTTACTACCCACCTAAAATCATGCAAATTCGTACTACTTTTTAGGGAAAAGTCACCATTTCAAATATTTACCTTTGGACATGGTTCTACTAAGTAAAACCATATAAGAATTCCATTCTTACCATGTCTTAATAAGACATAAATTAAATACAAAACACATAATTCCCTATTTTCCTTTTTATTTCTCATATTTCTCATGTTAAATATTTTATCCTTTTTAATATATAGCCTAGGCTTATAAGACAAGAATTATGGTCCATCTTTCATTTCAAGACTCCCCCTTGTCAAGCTTATCATACTCATCATGTTGGTTGGAAGTTAAAGGCTTTTAGCCATACACTCACAATTATTTAATACTCAACTAAGCCTTCCAAGAAGGTCTTAAAGCTTGACCCTTAAGTAGCGACATCTCACCTCCTAGAACTAATCTACAACTTCAATATTAAAGGAAGCAACACTCATTTAATAGAAAATTTTCATTATTCCTTTAGATGCTATGTGAAGACTATATCAACGTAGTCTTCACTACTGACACTTGAGATTTATTCATGCAAATAGGCTGCAATTGCCCAACCATCACTTTGTTCTTACTTAGAGCTAAAAATAATCACTTACAACAGCCATTAAAAACAAAGACAATCAGAAGCACACAACAAAATATATTTTCCATGACTCTCTTCATATTTTTGTAATCAACCATGCACAAGGAGCATCAATCTCACTACTTGAACAGATTATCAAATTCTTCAAAACACAATTTAATATAAATGCTTATAATTACCCAAATAAAATTCATGAGCTTTTGTATTTTTATTTCAATTAGAAAATTGCAAATTTATTTCCCATTCTTTTCTTAATACCTATTTAAAAAAATAAATTCCTTCTTTTTAATGTTTGCCCTATCCTTCTAAGGCCAAACAGAGGTCCACAATTCTCTCTAACTCTAGGCTTAACAAATTTTCCCAGGTTAGCAAAGTGGCCAAGGCCATCTGCCCTTTCTTTAGGTTTCTAACAACAATTACATTTCCCTATTTCCAGGTTGTTCTGTGAAGACAATACTAGCATGGTCTATATTGCTAACACTTGGATTCTTATTATCCTACAGGTGAGTTGAGAGTGCTTAGTAAGAAAATCTTGTGCTGGCACAAAAATGGCAACCAACCTATTCTAGCATTTTGATATCAATTTAATAAAAGTGTAGTCAATAAGCAAAGTTATCAACACAATACTTTTAAGCTATAACACTCCCTTGAACTTATAAATTTCTCAAGCTATCATTTAACAAGAGACTGAATTCACACCACTTAGAACACATTTTTGCATTATTATTGAATTTAACATTTGTAGAAATTACACACATAAATACTTATCTGAAAGCTAACTTTTCAGTTGTAACACTCTCCTGAACATGTATATTTCTCAATCCATCATTTAACATGAAACTAAATTCACACGACTCAGAACAAATTTTGCAATATTGTTGAAATTAATAATTGCAGAAAATTAAACATATAAATAGTTATATGAAAGCTAACTTTTCAGTTGTAACACTCTCCTGAACATGTAAATTTCTCAAGCCATCATTTAACAAGAAACTAAATTCACGCTACTCGGAACACATTTTGCAATATTGTTGAATTTAACAATTGAAGAAAATTAAACACAAAAATACTTATCTAAAAGCTAGAAAGTGTTGGCAACTGCTAAAGGGTGTGCCACTTTCCACCCAACCATAGGCACAACTGTCTTTGTTTATCCTTGTAGTTGGCCACCCCCGAGGCAGGATATGATGGTCCAGGTGGATATTAGTGGCCACCCACCTATTCCAACTGGCTCCTTTTGACAGTTTTTAGTTCAACACGTTCTTTTGTAATCCTTTGTAATTGTGGGTTCTACACTTTTGGGGTTGTCTAAATCCCTACACAACTGCCAGGTGGATATTGGTGGTCGCCCACCTAATCCAAATGGTTTATTTTGAAAGTTTTCATGTCAATACATCTTTATGTACTTCCAAGGCCATTTTGGGGCCCTAAACAATGTTTTTTTGGCTTGCCACAATCAAACTGTAGACGGAGTCAAAGTTTGACAACACAATGTGTAGTTATCGAAAAGACCTTTCGAACGGGCTATCACGCACCTAAAACTGAGGCCATATGCAAAATTTGCGACCTCGGGAAGTTGAGGTACCAACTTACCCATCGAGGCCCACATAATTTTTGGTGTTTCATCTCATAGGGTTAGGTTTTTGGATGTCTAGGGTTTTAGCATTCATGAGTAATGTTAAAAAGGCCTCTGGAGCCTCATTGTAATCATTCTACTAAGACAGATGCACGTAGTAGCCACATCTCTTCTTAGAGATAACTACCACCATTCGAGCAAGTTGTTTTCAATTCTGCAGTTTTATAGTTTCATCCTATTTTATTTATTCAATATAAGTTATTGTTCACTGGATATCTGTTGTTGTTCTCAGTATCTCTATGTTATTGTATTCATTATGTTCTTTATTTCGTTCCGCTCATAAATTCGGATCAGTGGTATCAGAGTGGTTTTCTCTTCATTTATTTTTCTTTGTGCATGTCCCTGACAAGATCTGGGTATAAGAAGTTGGGACTCGAACTAGTCGATCCTTTGAAAAATCAGTCGCATCAAACCCGATCACAACTCATGGGGGACGAGAAGAAATATGATGGAGCAGGAGATCCTTTTAAACTGTTGCTTGAGGAATCCCTTGCACAACAAATGAACGAAATGATGGACAACTTTGCATAGATCCTTCAACGACTGCCCACATGAGATGCATCTTCATCAAGCAGCCATGTTACCCCCTTCAAGGTACAAGTAAATTTTTATATTCCATTATTTGAAGGACTGGTAGATGCAGATGTTGTAGATAAATGGTTGAATCTGCTTTAAGGGTATTTTTTGGTCCACAATTTTTCTTATAGGGAAAAGATTACTTTTTCACTCCTCAAGGTTGTTCCCCATGTTAAGGTCTGGTGGGATACTTACTCTTAGCGAAGGGCCATAGAGGAATCTGCAATATTTGTGATCGCCCCCACATGAGATTCCTTCAGGGATGCCATTAAAGAACAATACTACCATGTTGGAAGCTACGAGGACTAGTACACAAGATGGACCACCCTGCGACTGGAAAGGGACCAGACAGTACCAGATTTCACCAATATTTTCCATACTTTGCGCACCAAATTGGGTATCAAAGACTCTGAATGACATTTGGTGCTCGAATACCATGTTCGTCTGCATAGATACTGTCAGGCTGCTAAATTGAAGCTTTTAAGTGTCCTGAATCACTAAATTGTCAAACCAGGGTTGGTAAACTTCGAGCTGATACACAGTATGTGCAGGCAAGCGTCTAG
>JZKD02S0334033.1:9236-19278 GCA_000966675.3 Picea glauca
CTCCATAGATAGGGTGCGAACCTGTTTTTAAGCTTGGAAAGGAGAAGAGGTCATGAAGGTTCTAGAAGGGGATCTTCTAGAAAATGAGTTGGCATTCGCATGGTTGGAATCCTACAGACTTCTCAGATTTGGTGGGATCATCCTCATCCATGTAACCATCCCTCCTTCTCCTATATATTGAAAGGTTTCTCATGGAAAAGGTTAAGCAAGATTAAATGAAAAATTGGTGAAAGAATTGTGTGAAGAACCCTACTTGGACAGAAGCTTGAAGACTCTATTTGGTCTATCAAGAGGAATTGGATTTTCTTCATGCAAGTGCAGAGCAAGTGTGTATGTTTGAACCAAGGGTCACTAAAAGGAAGCCTACAACATCAAGGCGATCACGTTGTATCTTCTACTTTCATTTAATATAATATAGCAGCATGTCCCTTTCCCATAAAATCACTCTTATTTTATAGCATAACTCCTTGATCATATGCATAAGTTGACATTGAATATACTTTGATATCTTCACTTTGGTTGGTTTGTGTTGTCTTGGAACTGACTTCACAAGAGTGCCGGAGCGAAGAGGAAACAACAAATACCTAAGGAAGTGATATAAAGGTATGTCACTCATTCCTTCTTATTAGTAGATTCAATGACTACAACTTAGGGAAAGGGTCGTGTCTTGTCCTATTTTGTTCTAGATCTAGGGAGATCTGTTAGTGTCTACACCTACCGATTTGTCCGATAACAAAATTGGCGACTCCATTGGGGATACAACCCATTTTTGGTGGTTTTTTCTTGGCCATTTGCTCTTAACCGGCCATTTTTCATTCCCATCAATCTCCGAGTCTTGAGGAGACCCTTACAGATTCCCTGGATCCAGAAGTTCCCTCAGAAGTTTTGTCTTTTTCCAAAATTTGCTTGATTACAGACATTCTCGCACTGCACCCTTCTGTGGCCTGCAAGAACCACTAAAGTTCGCATCCTGTTGTTCATTTCAGTGCGAACTTCTCGCATTTTGCCTGTGTCTAGCCTGCGAGAATCCTTGATTCTCGCACTGTACATCTATGCCAACCTACGAACCCACTTGCAAAATTTTTGGATTAAGGATTTTGTGTCCTCAGATGCCCATATTTGTTTGTGTGTCTAGGAAGAACTTCTCTAGCCAGTGATTGAATGTTTCTTGACTTCAAATCTTGTGAATGATTAGTTTCTGAAAATCGAAAGCTCTTCTTGATCATGTTTTCTCAATTTTTACCTCTTGACCTTTTCGCAACAAGGGTATAATCTCCGATTTTGAAATCCGAGTGCTTGTTTGGTTGGGAGCCTTTGATTGGTTTAAAAGTTGAGATCAATTGTTCTTTTCAATTGCTTATTAATTGGAAAATTGTTACCCATGTGCATTTGAAGAGACTGGTCTTGTTGGTTTGTTATTTTTGTCTTCATTGAAAGATTGGTTTGGGTGTTTGTTGTGTATTTCTTTTTCGTTGGTTGCTTGTTTTTTCTTAGTTCCACCCCTGTTGTTTGGTTTCTAATAAAAATTAAAGACATTTTTTTTTTAAGAAACTTTTTTGTTCGAAAATATTGGCATTCAAGTATTGAAAGATAATGAATAGAGAATTTGCATTGTTCATGGTTGTTTGATACTACATTTCAGAGAAGATCATACATCGTAGTTCGTATTGTTCCAGAAAACTCCTCTTTCCCTCCTGTAAATAGGATTCATCGAACAAAATATTTGTATCATTCATTCCTATTTATGCATTGTTGGGTCAGAGTCTCACACAACATCGGTTTCGTTTCCGTCTCCTTTTGGGTAACAACAACCTTTAATAATATTGTGCAATTTTAAAATTCAACTAGTAATTTTTTATAGGGCTCTTTTACACCAACATTAGCTAGGCTAGAGCTTTGGAATAGGCAGTGAGACACACTCTCTGAAGCATAAAACACACAATAACATCTTGTGATAAGGAGTGTCAAATTCTATTTGTAGCATTTTTTCCTAGGAAGCCCTTCTCACACAAGGGCCAAACCTGAGGTCGCATCAAGATTGACAGAGTTACTCACCCTGCTTTGTTGATATCGGTGTAGAGATTGCACGTATTACAGGGGTCACTTGAAGGTATACCCACAATGATGAGTGGAAGCCTCTCAAGTTGATTTCAGGTTAGATACCCTGCCCTTGCATGTGGATCAGACTGTCGACTGTTCCCCCAGGAACCATTGTTGTTGGTGGTAACCTTAGTAGCCTACCTTCTTAGGGTCTTACACAAGGTCACTGTGAAGGGGAAAGTCTACACAATACCTGGAATCGACGTTGGCCAGACTCACTCGGGCTCCTTGGAGGGTATACCCATGATTATGTGTGGGAGCTTGCACCAGGGTGTAAGTCCGTTAAGTAGGTTGTCAACATAACTTTTCCACCCTAGCCCAACCCCTTCTTGTCTCGTCGCCAAGATGTTGGATTTCATCACCAACTAGTGACTTCAGAATTGGAAGGTCTTGTTTGCTTGGTTTTGCTTCCTAGATTTTACTAGCGCATGCTATTTGTTTACCCAAGTTGGCCATCGAATTTCTTTCGTAAGATTCTAACTCTATCACAATTGACCCTCCAAGCCGTTCACGTAGAATGCAAGGCCTAGCCCCAGAAGATCTGGAAGGTTCTCAACCCTTTCCTACCAACTCACTAGAGGGCTCTCCTCAATAGAGTGAAGTCCAAGATGTCGCCACTCCACAAGTGGAAAGAACTATCTCTTTAGAACGGTTCCGAATTACCAATTCTAGAGAGGACTTCCGACTTCCTACTGACTCTGAGAGACGTATTGTTCGAGTGAATTCTTCCGGAGATCTAGTTGTTTAGTATTTTGGATCACCAACTAGACCTTTCATAGGACCTGAGGGTCAAGATCCTTTTTGGACTACTGGCATTTTTAAACGAAATCTCTTTGGCTCAGGAGCAGGCGTTGATATCATTGTCGCACCTGAGCTGCCCGAAACATCTGATCCAAACACAGTACCTTTTACTACTGCATATTATTTTCCTGGTACAGACACTCCGCCAACTGACCACATCTTGACTATCCCTCTACAAATGGTCCATTACACAATGGTCCCAGATACTACGAATCCTCACACCGAGATTACAGCGGCTAGCCAAGCCCCCATTGGCACACCACTTTTGCCCAGATTCACCCCAACGCTCCCGCCTGGATATCATGTGTTGAATGCTTCTATTCCCGCTCCTACACAAATCTCATCCGGGACTCTTGGCATTCCCACTTCTCCTGGGCACCATCCCATTCCCGGTTTCATTCTGACACTTCCTAAACCCCCTTTTAGAGGACCTCTTTCATCCTCTATCGGAGGCACCGATCCTAGTGGCACCATCCCGTCTTTCACACCTAATTACCAGATTCCTGTAGGTGGAAATTTTCATCAAGGAGGCTTAACCCAACCCCCTTTCGCAGGACAAATTCCAACTGGGACGCAACCTCCGATTGGAGGGCAACCCCCACCGACCCCACCCTATGGACAAAACATACCTCCATCCTTGGCCTAGTATTGGAATCATCTTATACAACATAATCCTCACTCGACTGGGGGGCAACAGCCTCAAGCTAGCTCTGTCATACCCCCTACTACAGGCCAACCATATCCAGGCACATTTAATCCTATTTGGGGCTTGAACGCTCAACCCCACGCCCCTGTTCAAGGGTACAACCCTATGAATTACTTACCTCCACACCAACCACCGAATCTGCCTGGATCTTCGCAGTATATGCAGACTCCTTATGGTTCCACTGGTTTATCGACGGGACTCCCTCCCCAAAGTCACCAGTACTTGCATGTGAATAGACAGTTACCATTCTTAGCCACCCTGGACCTCCCGGATCTGTCGAGGATTTTAAATGATTCGATCCGCCACTCTCCTCAATGGCCCTCCATACCGACCAAACTACCATCTGACATCCCTAAATTCGATGGTAAACCGGGAGAGGACCCAAACAATCATGTAATGACTTTTCACCTTTGGTGCTCATCCAACTCCTTGATGGATGACTCTATTCGTTTACGCCTTTTTCAGCAAACCCTCACAGGTTCCGCTGCAAAGTGGTATATCGAGTTACCACGAGGCTTCTTCACCGACTTCAACACTCTTTCTATGGATTTCCTCACCCACTACCAGTTACCGATTCACTACGAAATGGGAACCGAGATTTTGATTTCTTTCAAACAAACCAAAGCCACTCGTATCTCTGATCACATTCATGAGTGGTGACGGAGACGACGTATCATCACACTCGAACTTCCTGATTAGTTACTGGCAGAGTGGTTCACGAAATCATTCATGAACGACATCGCTCGTGAGATCGCCATGGGTGGAGTTGTCATAGAAGAACATACAATCAATCGTGCCCAATGCCTAGACCTCGTTTACTCACAAATGGGTACTCTTTACGACTTACTCCCTGATGCACCTCATCCTTCTACTTCTACTACTTCAACCACTCCTACTGCTTCTCATGCAGCTGACGGTGTGATTGGCACCTTCCATGCCCAATCTCATTCTGTCCAAACCTCTAGCAACAACCCCAAATCCGTTTCTTTTAATGTTCAAAATGCTCCATCTCCTACCCCTCCCACCGGCAAGACTTCTGAGGTAAATTCTGTTCAATCTACCCCCGCTGGCAAAAATAAATCCAAAAAAGGAAAGGGTAAGACCAAGGAGGATAAAAATAATCCACAAACCGAGAAAACCAAAACACCACCTGTTGACAATAGAGATAAGCGCAAACCCCGATACCCTTGTTTTATCTGTGGTGATGATCACTACACTAAGGATTGTCCATGACGAGCCGAGGTTACTAAGTTCCTTCAAGGGACCACGAAACCCCCCACTCCGACCGTATTGTCACAACCCTTTCTGTCTCAACAACAGGCCCAATTGGTCATTCATGACCAACCTTCCCCCTCCAATACATCCCATGTCTTAATCTATTCAGGTGATTCCAAGAAGAATGACATCACACTTACCACTCGAGCCAAAGATTATTCTTCCTCCAAAGAGAAGGTTGATGTAATACCTCCTTTGTTGGTCCAAACATCTCTCGTGACTCCACCTACCAACGGTCCTCTTCATATCGAATGACCAAGTCTAGATACAGTCCTTCGCCCTCCTCCAAAGGGCGTCATTCGAAAATCAGCTTTCAATCCTCATGCACGTGCTGCCTAGAACTACGATATTGTCAAAGATCTGGCTCAAGGACCGTCCTTGATGTCAACCCTCGAAGTCCTTCTGAGTTGTCCTATACAACGGAAGGCACTGTTGAAAGCTATTGGTGGAATCGACCGTACAGATACAAATTTAATAATTTTTGACTTGGAAGATCACATTCGTAGGTTACCCCCTCAGTTTTCATTCCAAATACAAGTTATTGTCTCCGACAAAAACATTTGTAGAACGGTTATTGATGAGGGTGCCTCGACTTGTGTCATGTCTATTACCTACTGGAAAGCCATCGGATCTCCTCCTTTGACTGAATCCCACAACATGCTCAAAGCCTTCACTGGTTTTAAGCCTTACGGTGTCCTCCCTTCACTGCCTATTACGTTAGAAGGAAAAACGGTCCAAGTTGAAGTGGAGGTCTTTGACGCTCCTCTCGATTACAACCTTCTACTTGGCCGTAGCTGGATTGATTCCATGCGTGCAGTTGTGTCGACTCTTTTCCATGTCGTATGTTTCCCACATCAAGGAAAAGTAGTTACCGTCGACCAATTGGCCTTCTTTCACTCTGATTCACATACCGACAACGTATCGTTCATTGCAAAATCCCCCCCGGATACAAGAACGTCAGTGTGGGTCTTCTTAAAGATTCCTCGTTAATGGGGACTTTCCCCATCCCACCACCCGATGTTCCACATCCANATAGAGATAAGCGCAAACCCCGATACCCTTGTTTTATCTGTGGTGATGATCACTACACTAAGGATTGTCCATGACGAGCCGAGGTTACTAAGTTCCTTCAAGGGACCACGAAACCCCCCACTCCGACCGTATTGTCACAACCCTTTCTGTCTCAACAACAGGCCCAATTGGTCATTCATGACCAACCTTCCCCCTCCAATACATCCCATGTCTTAATCTATTCAGGTGATTCCAAGAAGAATGACATCACACTTACCACTCGAGCCAAAGATTATTCTTCCTCCAAAGAGAAGGTTGATGTAATACCTCCTTTGTTGGTCCAAACATCTCTCGTGACTCCACCTACCAACGGTCCTCTTCATATCGAATGACCAAGTCTAGATACAGTCCTTCGCCCTCCTCCAAAGGGCGTCATTCGAAAATCAGCTTTCAATCCTCATGCACGTGCTGCCTAGAACTACGATATTGTCAAAGATCTGGCTCAAGGACCGTCCTCGATGTCAACCCTCGAAGTCCTTCTGAGTTGTCCTATACAATGGAAGGCACTGTTGACAGCTATTGGTGGAATCGACCGTACGGATACGAATTTAATAATTTTTGACTTGGAAGATCACATTCGTAGGTTACCCCCTCAATTTGCATTCCAAATACAAGTTATTGTCTCCGACAAAAACATTTGTAGAACGGTTATTGATGAGGCTGCCTCGACTTGTGTCATGTCTATTACCTACTGGAAAGCCATTGGATCTCCTCCTTTGACTGAATCCCACAACATGCTCAAAGATTTCAATGGCTCTGGTTTTAAGCCTTACGGTGTCCTCCCTTCACTGCCTATTACGTTAGAAGGAAAAACGGTCCAAGTTGAAGTGGAGGTCTTTGACGCTCCTCTTGATTACAACCTTCTACTTGGCCGTAGCTGGATTGATTCCATGCGTGCAGTTGTGTCGACTCTTTTCCGTGTCGTACGTTTCCCACATCAAGGAAAAGTAGTTACCGTCGACCAATTGGCCTTCTTTCACTCCGATGCACATACCGACAATGTATCGTTCATTGCAAAAGCCCCCCGGATACAAGAACGTCAGTGTGGGTCTTCTTAAAGATTCCTCGTTAATGGGTACTTTCGCCATCCCACCACCCGATGTTCCACATCCATTTTTCTCCTTGATCAACATGATCTCCACCTCTCTTCACGAAACCCCTGTGTCTTACGACCCATGGATGGTACCCAACCTCGACGATCATCTTCGTTATGGTGACGAAATACCTTTGAGTCTGGTCGAATCCGCTTATCAAGCCATTCAATCGACAACCCCTTCTACCCCCTCTCTTGGTGATTTATCTCCAGATCCATTCCGCGTCATTTTTCCCACGGACGAGATGATTATGTCTGTTATGTCCATGGAAGACACTCCTTGGGACGATGGACATCATCATTCCATCCTCTTCTTGGAACAACACACCATCGAGGGTTACCAACAGTTCTCGACCCCGTCGACCGTTGTCGTTATTTCTACCGTTCCCAAGTCTACACATGATCTGTTCTACGAAGGGAACTTAAGTAATATCTCACCCACCATCCCCCTCGACATATCCATAAAACCTGGAATTGTCGAAAATGTGCATATCAGAGCTTCATGTTCTCATTACGAAGTTGTCACCTACAAGTCTCTTTTCCAAGAATTTCGTGACGTCTTCGCCTGGAGCTATGAATAAATGCCGAGTATTGACCTCGACATTGTGATACATGAGATTAAGACATACCCGGACGCTAAACCTGTCCGGCAACGACTTCGTCCGGTCCACCCACGTAAAGCGACCGCTATCAAGCTTGAAGTTGAGAAACTTCTCAAAGATGGCTTTATTTACCCTGTGGCTCTAACTGATCGGGTTTCCAATCTTGTCCCGATCGACAAGAAACAAGGCACAATCCACGCGTGCATTGATTATAGGGACATTAACAAAGCTTGTCCTAAAGACAACTTTCCTACCCCCTTCATTGACCAGATCATCGACGATTCAACCGAAAGCGAAATCTTCTCTCTGATGGATGGTTTCTCCAGATATAATCAGATCAATATCGTACCAGCGAACCAACACAAAACCGCTTTTATTTGTCCTTGGGGCACTTTCACCTATCGAAAACTCCCATTCGGTTTAAAGAATGCCGGTGCAAATTTTCAACGTGCTATGTCTTATGCCTTTCATGACATAAAGCACATTGTGCAGCCATATCTCGATGACTTACCTGCACATTCTATGCGCCGTGTAGATCATCCAATACACCTCCGTGCCATTTTCCTTTGATGTCGGTTTTACCATATACGCTTGAATCCCCACAAATGTGTTTTCTCCGTAGAATCCGGCTGACTTTTGGGCTTTATTGTTTCACATCAAGGGATTAGGGTAGATCCATTGAAAGTAGAGGCGATTCTCAATCTCCCTCCTCCTTCCTCACTTCACCAATTACAAAGTTTGCAAGGGAAGGCAAACTTTCTCCGTCGTTTCATCCCAAACTATGCTGAGCTAACTCTTGGATTTATGCGATTGCTCAAGAAAGATTATGAGTTCATATGGGATACCACTGCCAACAAAGCTTTTGAAGCTTTGAAACTATCTTTGACACGTACCCCACTACTCTCCCCTCCTGATTATAGTCGGGATTATTTCCTTTACCTCGCAGCCTCAGACTGTACCATCGCTATGGTTCTCGTCCAGGAGGATGATTCTCGTGACAAACATGTCATTTATTACTTGAGTCGGAGTCTCACGACTACCGAAACCAAGTATTTACATGTTGAAGAACTGGCCTTGGCAGTCGTCCAAGCTGTTCAACGTTTCCGACACTATATCCTCTCTCGCAAGGCTACAGTAATTTCTAACTACAACCTTATGCAACACATTCTTAGACGCGAATTGATAGGGGGAAAATACTCCAAATGGATCATAATACTCCAGGAGTTTGACTTATAATTCGAACGCGCTAAGTCCAAGAAATCCTTGGTGTTTGCTGAGTTGATATGTGACCTTCCATGCTCTAAGACAGAAAATGTAGCAGCCGATTCATTACCCGATGAATCCTTTTTCCTGATTAGTTCCGATGACCTTTGGTACGGAGATATCATCATATATCTCCAGACCCAAAATATCTGGCCCACTTTGTCCAGCATTGATCGCCCTCGAATACGCTACCAAGCCCGTCAGTATATTATCCTCGGTGATACTCTTTATCATCGTGGGATTGATTCCATTTTTTGACGCTGCCTCACATTTGACGAAGCCGAGAAATCCCTAAATGACTGCCATTTTGGAGCCTGTGGTGGTCACATGTTTGGGTATGCTACTGCCTAGAAGATCTTATGAGCAGGGTATTTTTGGCCTTCTTTATTCAACGATTGTATAATTGTCATCCAGAAATGCCACGCTTTCCAAACCTACAACAATAAAATATGATCACACCCTGCTCCTCTACACCCTGTGGTCTGTGTTTGTCCTTTTGCGAAATGGGGTATTGATTTCATGACGTCACCCTTACTCGGGTTTGCTAAATATACTCCGAGGGACTCATCCGAAGGATGAGCTTACATCAACAAGCATATGTTATCCTCCTCAAGCTTGCGTAAAAATAAAGAGGTACTCGCTAGAAATGGTGGGGGAAATTTTGGGAAAGGGATGTGTTTTTGTATTCATATTAATGGCAGCATGCATCGCTCTTGAACATGACACCCCATATTCGTCATTTGAATCCGGGTTGGGAAATCCATTTGTCTCTCGTTCGACTTGCTACAAGGTCATATCTTGGGTCATCTTTGAGTCAGTCCTGCCAAGTCCTTGGTCATGTCGTTCATATGTTTAAGAGAAGTTCACATGAGCCCTCTATTGAGTCCGCCATCTGTAGTTGTCCATTCTTACTATGTCGGCCTTCCTTGCGTCCGTTTCAACCCGTATTCATACTTTGTCTCATCCTCAAAATCTGTTACTTATTTCGTGTCATTGATGGGGGATACATCAAGGCCCTCTTATGACGAGTCTTGTTCCGTCGACTCCAATTCATTATTTGGAAATGAGACTTAGAAATCATTTAGTACCTTGGGGTTTCACATCATTGATCCCTGATCGAGAGATTCCGTC
>JZKD02S0334044.1:0-19278 GCA_000966675.3 Picea glauca
TGAGCTTGGATTACATTGGCAAAGTCAGATCTTCAATATTTAAAAGGTATGTTCTAGATCCATTTCTCATTTGATAATCAAATCTAAGGAAAGAGTAGTGTACTGTCTTTTTTTGTTCTAGTTTCATAGTGAAGCTAGGGGGATTTTTTTTTTTTTCGCACTTAACAATTAGCCTGATAACAAGGGGACCAAGATACCCCCTCCTTATAGGAAAATACCTCAAGGACACAGGTTGCACGAGAAATTCTAGAGGCCCAAATTAGTCCGTTCTGAGTGAAAGGAGATGAGTAGTAGGACTATGCCTTGCACTAGTGGGTTTTCTGGTCCTCATCCCCTAATATGTTAATTGTATATCCAGAGAACAAGAGAGTGGTCCCTTAATTGAATAATTATTTTCCTTGAAATATATCTCTGGGAGCATCGAGAGACCATTTCATTATAGTGAAAGACTTCCTCCCAGAAAAGACTAATTTGGGCCTCTGGACTTCCTATTCTTGAGTTGCAAAGAGGCTATTTCATTCAACGTCGGTTTCTTTTCTAAAACCCCTTCCTTTGGTCTTGTCAGGGCCACCATCGTCGAGCCGGGAAGTGCCTCTTGTTATGGTTTATTTCAATTTGGGCACAAGAGTGGGAACAACGTCTGCATTTCCATCATCCATCATTGTATCATCATCCATCAGATCATCTTATTATGGATCGAAATTGACCGCATCAACCTCTGCTTCAGCCATCAACAGAGGGGGCAGGCTATCTGAGTAGGCGAGGTTGCCTTGGAATTATTTGGCTTGAAATATATCTCTCAATGCACCAAGGGACCATCTCCTTTTTTCCTTCTGGATGGAAGGAGATGAGTAGTAAGAATATGCCCTGGAGAATTGGACTTCTATTGATCATGCCCAAAGGTGTTTACTCTATCTGGAAAGAAATGTTGTCGAACTGATACCATAAGTTAACGAGAATGTCCTTTTTCTCCAGATGATGTTGGAAATGAAAATTCGAAAGGGATAATATAACCCTCCACAAAACTTGGTTTAATGTGTATCAATGGGAGATCTCCTTGATCCCTTCATTGATCAATGACAATCTCTACGGTTCATGCGTAATGAGTTGTTATCGTTAAATCTTACTAATTGCATATTTAGAAAAAGTGCGAAGGTGGAGGTGACGACGAAGAGTGATTACGGATTAGAGATTTCATGAAGCCTCCAAATGGACGATGCACGAAATAGATTGCATGATGCTTGAAATGAACACTTGGAAAGGATAACACAACCCTTTGCAAAACTTGGTTTAATTCGTATCAATAAAAAATATGCTCCAGCCTTTCAGACTTTAATGAAAATCTTAATGGTTCCTGCACGATGATCTATTAGCATTAAATCTTAATAATTGCATATCTAGAAAGAAGTGCGAAGGTGGTGGGGATGGCGAAGAGTGATTAAGAATTGCACATTTCTTCAACCCGCCAACATGTGAAAGAGATTCCAAGAAATGACCAAGTATGGAAAGCAGTCGGTTGGGCTTCAAAATAGGGTCTCAAGTTATACTCATGAGACATGAGGGGCCGATGGTCAAATTGTATGTATCCAAAATGTTGACTGCAAAATGTGTAACATGGAACATGGCACAATGAAGGATTTCGGTGGTCAATTTGTATATCTCAGACTTTCGAGTGTTGTTTGTAGGCTGCGAAACAATGGAAGTGCAATGTTGAGCAAGAGTGGTCGGGAACCAACAATGGAAATAGTGGCCAAGTATGCAATGGGGAGTGGTTGGTCAAACTCATGATATAAAAGCATGAGATATAGTCGAAACAGGGCATATTGACGGACTTGAAAATAGTGATACAAGTTCTACCCAGGAGACGTGAGGGCCCGATGGTCAAATTGTATGTATCCCAACTTTTGATAGAAAAATGTGTAACATGGAAGAGGGGACAATGACAGACTTCGATGATCAATTTGTATATTGCGGAACTTCGAGTGTTGTATATAAAATAATGAGACATTAAAAAAAACAACTAAGTAACCAAAAAGGGAAAGTAAAGGAGAAAAAGAAAGGGGAATTTGGTTGTCAATTTGTAGATCAGGGAAGTCCAGGTGCTATTTGTAGGCGACAGAACAATGGAAACGCAATGTTGATCCTGCCTACCCGAGTACCCGTGATCAAAAAAAATTGTTGAATACAGAATGGGGAAGCGGTCGATCATATTCGTGATACAAAAGAATCAGTTGAAATATGAACACATGAATCCGTCAACCCACACACTAAGACATTTTCTGAAAAATGACTAAGTAACCAGCAAGGGAAAGTAGAGGGAAAAAATAAAGGCGATGGAAATTTTTGGAAGCGGGAATTGGTTTAAGAAAGCCCCATTGATGGTCTTAATAGTAACTATGAAGTGGATTAAACAGGTGAACAAGCTCTTCAATAAAGGAATAGATAAAGCGAGCCATGCTTATAGTTTCTAGGATGTGTTTGCATAAGAGAAGCATCGAAAAGCCACAGGAAAATCAATTTTGGGATGTTTAAGTAAAATTATTGTACTGTCAACTTCACCGTAAGTATAACAACGATGAATTTGAATTTTAAGACAAATTTTAATTTTAATTTTTTGTGGTTGATATGATAGTGCCATTGGAATTCACATAGTATATATCCTTTTATTTCAAAATATTTCTGAAGATTAATTTTGGTAAGTTCATCGATCAAGTAAAAGTGCTAAAACGAGCCACATACTATATTTTCATTAGAGAGGTTATATTAAAAGGCAAAGCAGGTCCTGTATATTCTTTAAAATCATAGAAAAACTGCCAAGACCCTGAATATATCATTAATTTTCTAGAACAAATCATACAACCAAGATCCAAGTAAACAACAAATGTATTGAAAGTCAAGGCACAAGGTAAAACACATGAAGACATAAGGCACCAAGTGATATCCCACAAGGGTCCATAGAGTAGTACGCATCGACCTATGCATCAAAAAATTTGATATAAAAAAAACACACATGGCATTGGTTTTCTCTTACATGTGGTATATGTTCCCATGAGAAAATAACCGGGCCCATGAGAACCCTAAACTACAACAGGAAAGCATATGAACAAAAGTCTTCCAAACACAAGACAAAACAAAACCATCAGAGATTCAACATTGTATCCCAACTATAACCAAAACCCCAAATGGGGAACAAGAAACTTGTTGATTACTATTTTATCATGAATCAAGATCACTATGGACATTTTCTTCTGATAGTGCCATGTTCTATCACTACCATTTTTAACAATTCCAAATTTCCAATATTATTGGAAATGCCTGATGGTTTCGTTCGGAGGAGCAAGCCATTTTGAAAGTTCAAAGGATGGGCCTGATTTATTCACAGGTGGATACTTTGTATGTGGTTTTTCCTCATGATTCCCATTTCTGAACTAAATAATGCTATGTGCTTCTTGTTCAATTTCCCATGGCACTGCAAAATTCTATTCATATCCTCACTAGGTGGCATGGACAAATACACATGAGATATTTTCGTTTCCTGCCAACACTTGATATGATTTTTTTTTTAGTCGATATGTAGTATTGCATTTTCCTCATTTAAGGTAAATTTGCTATGGACCTGAAAGTCGCACAACATGTAGACATTGTTTTCCTTTTTCTATAGTTATACTTCATATGGAAATTTTGCTAACCTAGGAAGCACATCTTGTAACAGAGGTTGTCTAATTGTACAATATACAATTGTGTTGTTGATGGTTCGGATGGAAACATTGAGGCAATGCCTATATATGTAAGGGCATTTTTTACTGCATCGTAGACAATCAATTGTACCATCATTTATGAAAGCAGAGGCAGAAGCATGAGAGTTGCATAAGGCACATACAAGCTCGAAGCGGGTCGAGTACACATTCACTGCAACCAAAACACCCTGAACCTGGGCACGTGAACATAACAGTTAATATATTGAACAATATAATATACAACTGCACAACAAAAACAAAGTTGCAGAAAATTGGTGAACGCAATTTGTATGAGCAAAGTGAGGATGAAATTGTAATGTATATGCACAATAATTTTCGAGCTAGTTAGTTTCTTGAGATCCTGTACTATGTTTGTTCACAATTATATTACAAATTTTTCTTGGGTTGTGCGGAAGATCATTTCTTTAACATCTCTTTTATTTGTTATATTTTTTAAGAGCATAAGTGGAAATTTCCCTTTATGCAATTGTTGTTCCATTGAGGAAAACACATTTGAATAGGTGTCGAACAATTGCAGCTGCAACATGGAATAGTGCAATAGTTTTGTAACATAACCAAGATAGATGGACATGTGAAAGGAAAGGACAAAACTAGATATGGAGAATGGTACCATTTCCTTCTCGTTGTCTGATTCTCCATATTTTATATGGAGAATGAGTTGCGAGACAAGTTTTCTCACGAGTTTGATAGATGCATCAATGGTTCCGATTAGGTAAGTGTCATTGCTTTGTGCAGGTTAGATGATTGTTGTGTCCGGTAAGAAACGATATTCTGAACAAATCGGGGGAATTTTTTCCACAATAATTGTTTCGTTGAGTGATATAATCCGATCACAATCACCACGGTCATATACTGTTTTGGGAAATATATTAAAATTTGTAATGGATATCCCATTACCTGGCAATATCTTTTCTGCATGTTTCTGGACAAGTTGTGTACGGATAGTCAGTGTGACTGTCATCAGGGTTTTGTTGTCTGTCATGTTAGCACGCATAATGGATGTAGTTTTGTTTTCCTTGTCCAAGTAGGTGCTATAGACGACCATTATGTCCCCTACGATCATTTTTCCAATTCGGCGGTTGTTCAAGCCCTCTATTGATAGTATTTTGGGTGTTATAAGTTTATACCTCGTGACATTTTTTGAACAGGAAAAGTAATGTGAATGGTAGTATGCATTATTTTTTTGTTTTCCTTTTTCCCGGCATAAATGTACAAGTAGACGCACAATTTGGATGAAGTATGTAGGCCAGACTTTTGCAACTAGACCTCTTAGTTTGTGGAACTTACGTTATGTTCGGCGTCTCACTTGTGCTCATTGATACTTATTGTGAACTGCAAAGTATGTGTTGCATATGACATCAAAATATTTATCATGGAATAGATAAATAAATAGATCAGGATATTTGTTTGGTAAACATATGAGGAACGCAATGTAGGAATCTTTACCTTTGGCCTTGTCATTCTATTGATGTTTACGATGATTGACTGCTCATGTCCATGTCACTAGTCCAACTTTTTCTGATGCAAGCATGTGTAGATGAACATCAGAAGGAATAAATAAGCATATACATTGTATATTGTCCATAATTTTTATGAATGTCACATACAGGGTCGAAGGAGATGGAATATGAAATAGGGTGTCTGGGATACTCAGAAAACATGAGGACCCGACGGTCAAATTGTATGCCTCGGATTTTTTGACTACAAAAATGTGTAACATGGAATAGGGCATGATGGAGCAGGGGGGGGTACGACGACCAATCTGTATATCCCGAAACCTCCAAAGGTAGACATGCAATCTTGAACCAGCCAGCTTGGGAACCCACGATCGAAAAAGTGGCTAAGTATGGAATGAGGAAACCATCAGTCAGAATCGTGATATAGAAGCATGCGTATAAATGTGAACCCATGAGTCTGACAACCCGTGCACCTAGAAATTTTTGAAAATATGACTAAGAAAAGAAACTAAAAAGAGAAAGTAGAGGAGAAAAACAAAGGGGAATTCGGTTAAGTATAGAAGAGGGGAAAAAAAGGGATAATAGAAAGTGAGAAAATAGAAATGGGGAGGGAAATGTTTGGAACCAAGAAGTCTCAACAAAGGCCCATTGTTTCCAAGTCATCGTTTTCTATTCCAATATTATATGCACCCACCCATTTTTTGCTTTTGATTTACTATCACAGCTGATATACCTTTTTGAAGATTGTACTTCAACCCCTCTGCTATGGAATATAAGAATTCATCTTCCTGTCCAACTAATTTGTTTCTTTCATTGTAGAAATGTAGAAAATATAGTGGACATGAAGGTAAGTTAGTATGTAGAAAGACATGTAAAAAAATAAATACAGTTCTATTTATTTCAATGTAGCAACAAAAATAATACAATTCACATGAGGATAAGTTACTATGTAGGAAGATATGTAGTATCTACATACAATAAATTAGGTGCAAATCAGTAGAACAAGTAGAACAAATATACAAACAATAAATCAAATACTAAACAATGGAATATGAAATAAGAGTAGAAGCATGCACCTTTGTACTCCTCTTCTACATTTGCGGCAAAGAATCCCTCGTCTTCTCTAGTTATTTTGTTTGTTTAAATGTAGCAATGCAGAAAAATATAATGGACATGAAGGTAAGTTGGTATGTAAGAAGACATGTAAAAAAATAAATAGAGTTCGATTTATTTCAATGTAGCAGCATAGAGAATACAATTGACTTGAAGATAAGTTATTATGTAGAAAGATACGCAGTATCTACATACAATAAATTAGGTGCAAAGAAGTAGAACAGATATACAGACAATAAATGAAATACAAAAAAATGGAATATGAAATAAGAGTACAAGCATGCACCTTTGTATCTCCTCTTCTACATTTGCGGTAAAGACTCCTTCATCTTCTTCTCCAGTTATTCTGTTTGTCTCAGTGTGGGAATGCAAAAAATACAATGAACATGAATGGAAGCTAGTATGCAGGGGAGAACAAGTAATATGTACATACAGTAAATGAGAATCAAAGGAATAGAATAAAAGAGAGTTAGAAACATGAATCTTTTCTTTTCTTGATCCATGGTTGTAATTATATAGAATTTTTCCTGTCCAAATATATTATGAGCCAGAAAATATTAAGAAATTGCATGGTCATAGCTGAATGATTTTGGTTTTGTGCAGAAAAGTATCCAAATATGCTTTGAGATATGGAAATATAATTTTGCAATATCTTTGATGTATATCTCATATTTCAAGTACAAGACAAATTGTATTGTGGTCAGACCAGTCTTTGTACATGATAAAGAGGTTGTATTGTGATATGGGCACATTTCACCATATATGGGTAATAAGTGTGTTTTACGCATGTTTTATCTTAACCAAAAGAAAGCATACATTGTAATTGCACATGTAGCTATCCAATTATTTGTTATGTCGCTATTTTGTATCATGTCAATACTAAAGTATCCTAGAATGATAATGGTTTCTTCCAAATGTAAATGGTGTGATGCATTTGAGAACACATTCATTATGTTAGCAATGTTGCACACGAAGCAACATAGAAATTGAATATTTCAATTTGCAATCCACGGAACACCACTCTTTCTAGCACAATCTCAGTATCTTTTTTTTCTACAAGAACATTTTGCAAAGGTATGTAGGTATGGTTCAGAGTTAGGAGAAAAAATTGGAGTATAATTTAAGAGCAGGATGGAAAGATATGCCAATTTTATGCAATTTTATTGCAGCCTAGGCACGATTGTATCATACCTAGCCCTTCTACACCTACAAGCAGTTTTCTTCTACAAGAACATCCTGCAAAGGCAAAAACTTGACATCATACTTTTCATTCAAAAGACACAGGTTCGATTCCCATACGAGATAGGTGGGAACATGATAGGTGTTAGATCTCGACTTCACCACACATGGAAAAGGACTAGAATTTGCAATGCTAGAAAAAATGACACCCGAAGTTGTTCATATGTCACTGGGATGGACATGGTGCAAAGTCCCCGGAAAAAATCTAAGGAAAATTGAAGAGAAGGAGAAAAAGATATGCCAACCTCTATGCAAAGTCTGCAAGACAAGAATGATGAATAAATACTTAAAAATTCTTACTTGCAAAATGAAAACAACGAACACGAAGGAAAGTGTACTATTGAAACTTACTTGTTTATGATGAGACTTGAACAATGCAAAGTGCAAAAAAATAGCTCCAACTGCCGGCGGAGGACCCCAACCTTGCAAATTCGAAGCAAACAAAAGAAAACAACAAGCAACAAACTAGTGAGCAAGCACGAGCATACCCAACTACAACCACATGACCTCAAACTCACAAACTTGAACCAAACAAGAACAAGCAACAACCAATGAACCAATGAACCAATGAACAAGAAACAATCATTGAACCAGTGAACAACATATGTATATTCAATTATTACCAAATTGCATCCCAAGCACAGAAGAAATCTGAAACATACAACGACCATGCAAGTAGAAATAATTAAACATTCTTACTTGCAAACTGAAAACAATGAACAACAAAGAACGAATACAAATGAAATTATGGCATCGAAACTTACTCCACAATGATGAACGACAGAAGCACGGGTCGAATTGTGGGTGCAGGACTTGAACCCTACAAATTAAAAAGAAATATCTCCAACTGCGAATGCAAGACCCCAACCCTACAAAGTTGAACAAACAAAAGCAAGCAACAAGCACCAATAGGTCCAACTGCAAGTGTAGGTACTTAACCTTACAAAGTTGAACCAAACAACAAGAAGCAGCAACTGACGAACCAACGAACAAGAAGCATCCATTGAACCCATAAACAATATATGTATCTTCAACGATGACGAAATTTCATTCCAAGCATAGAAGAAGTATGAAACATATGATGGCTATGCAACTGGCAGTGGGCAATAATATTGTCCAAATTCACTGCAACATTGTATGGAAATATTCACAGAAAAATGTACTGTGAGAAGCCTATTTAGGTAAACATTTAAGGCTATCATGTTGTTTAAGGTCCTCACATTATGCAAACATTTAAGACGTCGGGCCTATTTAAGGACCTCGCGCTATGTAAACATTTAAGATGTCACGCCTATTCAAGTACCTCAAAAAGAGTTTCAATTCTCTAAACCTTCTATATGTAAACATTTCAATACAAATAGAAATAATAAAAACATTAAAAAACAACATCGATGCTCAGAATTTTCAATATGTAAACATTTCAGTAAAAATGTAATAAAAATTAAAAAAGAGTGTTTATGCTCAAAACTTTGGATATATAAACATTTACAACATTGGGAACAATGAAGCTGGCAATAAGACCTCTAATATATTCTCCAATGAGACAATGACATATAAGGTTTTTTTTATTATATAAAAAGTAATGTTTTTACTTCTACAGCTCGAACAATACATATTATGCGAAAATTTATAGTCAAAGGACATATTGATATGAAGTCAACGAATTATCGATCGCTATAGTCCCTTTACGCCTTCGGTAGCGACTAATAACATTTATTTTTTTAAACCCTAAATTATCCATGCTTATTGTGAATGTAGTATGTGACCAAGAGTTAAGTGATATATATTGTAAATATAATGCATGGAGTCAAAATGTAAATGATGTAAATTGAATATAATGAATAAAATGTATTGATAGGTGCACATGGACATGGACAAAGATTTGAGGGCGATTATCCAAGGGTGAGGGTCCAAGGGGGGAGAGTTACCCATATCTATTAAACCAAAACTCATTTCTTATTTTTCTCTAAATTATCCTTACCATGGACCTTCCATTAGTTGTTGAGTGTTCTAGAGCCCAATCATTGAATTCATGTATGAGGGTTGGTGTGAGAGTCACTTCCCGTAGTTATTGAGAGCACGGGGGCTAAGTAAAATCAACTTTAGGAAGAGTGAAAGCCAAGCAAGCAAGAGAAAGGGAGACAATTTTGTATGGGTAGGAGACCAGAACTATGCATTCACGTTTTTGTATGCAGAGATGTTCTTTACATGGAGTTTTCTCGCCAGCAATGGATTTCCAAGTGTTGTGTTGAAGCTTAAAGGTAGTTGTTGTGGACATGTTTGGTTGTTGTTTGGAACTGTAATCTCGTGAAGAAAGAGGTTGTGTGCCTGGGGGTGACGTGTTGCTCGAAATTCGCCGAGGAGGTACACGTTTTGTTGTTGGGAGAATTTGTGTTTGCAATTGTAGAATTCCTAAGGCCCCAGCAAGTAAAATTCATGTCCAACCTTTGTTGGAAGCCTTGGAGGGGAGTGAAAAGGATTGAGGGACTATGAGCAATTAAGAGAGATTCCATCCCTTAGGTTGAACAGGTTGAGGGGAAGAGAGCTGGTGGACTGGGATTAGTTGTGAGTTTAACTGTTGAGAGGGGAACATCAACCAACCTTAGGGATCATCATCTCTTAAGGATTCATATCCCTTGCTCGAGGGTGTCTTGATGTTGAGAATTGGAACAACAAGGCTACGGTTGGGAGGAACGTTCGTTCTGTGCAGTGGGTTACATACTTGTATAAAATAAGTGCTCTTATCTGATGTGTTGATGTGTTAAACGTTAATATATATTTGTTGTACATTTTACTTTGAGTTATATTGGTTATAAATGATTGTTGGGAGCAGAATGATGCATTTAAATCCCTGTTTATATGGTTGAATATTCTTGTATGTTATTTAATTGCTTCTATACACGATCAAGCGATTGTATTTACATTTTTAAGCAATATAGACAACTACATGAGTTTAGTTGTCATGTTGTGTGGTTATTTCCTCATTTTGATTTATCATTAAAATTCCAATATAATTGTGGTTAGTTAGAATGTTTTAAAAAACTTTTGGTTCATACATATTCATAGAGTTGTCAAATTGGAGCAAATATGTGATATAGATAAGAATTAGTCTACCCTATTTAGTTTTTCTAACTGTTATTTGTTAATTAATTACAAAAGATTAATATGGACTTTTGAGAATCTTGGTCAAACAACTATTTCATTAGATATTGATAAATACCTCCCAAAATCTTTTTGTTGAATCCCTCCCAATGTATTTTTTCAATAATAATAAAATCCTATTTTTACTAGATACATCTTTGTATACTGTCCAATGCCCCCCCATACCTACAATATATTGACTTTATTTTTCACAATTTAAACCATTCTTTATGAATGAACATGATACAATATTTATTAACCAGATGAAGCCCCTATAATTGGACACTAGACTTTTTCTTAATTTTTTTTAGATATCTAGCTTTGAAAATATTTCTTATTTTATGTCTCCCTGCAAAACATTGCCTTATGTAATGATTTTTATTATGAATTATTAAAATTTTGAAAATATTATCTTATAGAAGTGTTCTTGTGGGGATTGGGGAAAAATCATTGCTTTGTAATGATGTGATAATACACTTTCTCATGTTTTTCATTTTGGAACAAGTTAGTTTTTTTTTGTCTTTCATAGAATTCGGTGTTGTTGTTTTTTTAATATTAGATAAGTTATTTTTACTTGGCCTTGAGTGAAATACCCATATAAGTCTTTTATTTGGAACTCACATCTTAATTTTTTAATAAAATATAATAATCCTTTAAATACATCTCATATAAGTTATTTTTATTCAACCCTCTCATGGCCTTGAGTGAAATACCCATATAACTCTTTTATTTGGAATCAAGGAAAAAAACTCACATCTTAATTTTTTAATAAAATATAATAATCCTTTAATTTAAAGTATTGTCTTATGTGATGGTATTTCTTATGTAGTTTATGTAAACCTTTATATCTTATTAAAATATATATCTCTTTTTAAGTATTGAGATCAATATTGCAAGTAAGCCACTATTAATATCTTGTTGAGATCAATATTGCAAGTAAGCCACTATTAATAGAGATCCATTTATGAGTATTATATTATGAAAGTATCTGTCTTATATAATGTCCCGAGCTCATTTTTTAATATTAGGTTTTGAAAATATTATTTTTTATGAGTATTATATTATGAAAGTATTTGTCTTATGTAATGTCCCTCCCGCGTTAGTATGGGCGTGTAGAGCTCATTTTTTAATATTAGGTTTTGAAAATGTTATTTTATGTCATGATCTAAGTATTGTCTTACATTATATATATATAGAGAGAGAGTGTTTTTAAGTTATATGGTTTTTAAATTATTGAGATGAAGATTATGCATAGATGGATATTAATATAGTGAATAGAGATATTACGAATAGTAAATATAAAGAAATCTCTTTATAAATATCTTATGTTTAAGAAGAAAATTAATGAATTAAATTTGAAAAGGTAAAATCAATTATTTAATATAATATTTAAAAAATTGAAATAAATATTAATAATTTTATATTTTTTACATATATAATAATAAAAATAATTAATTCTTAATATGGTTAGACAACATATTCATTTATAAGATTTTTTTTTACAGGGAAATAATAGTTCTTTGTTATTCAATTTTGAATCAAAAGAAATGTCATTTATGAGAATTGAATCTAGATGGAGAAGATAACAATCATTCCTAGCAACCATCCAAACTAAATCCAGTTAATGTAAATTTTTTTAATAGATATAAATATTTTATAAATATATCAAAGACTATTATTACAGATTGGAGAGCCCAAAATGAGTGTAGTTCATTTTTTTTTTATCCTTTTTGGGCAAAATAACTAAAGTCAAACCATGCATGTATTGGAGAGTCACTTTGGGCGTCCTAGTTCCTTGCTATTCAATTTTGAATCAAAAGAAAATTTTCAATACATATAGGTTAAAAGCTATTTAACAATACTCATTATGAACTTATCATGTCAATCATTCCTAGCAACCATCCAAGCTAAACCTAAATTAAAAAGCCCTGCATTTCATCTTTTTTTATCATTTTTAATAAAATAACTGAAATTAAACCATGCATGCATGCATCCGGGAGTCCCACGTTTGGGCAGGAGATGCAACGAAACAAATTTGCTGATAACACGTGGTAGGTTAAACCAGTAAGACTTATGTCCTACATTTTCAGACTGGGAGACTACTTTGAAATTGGTGGAGTTTCCTGCTGCACGGGGAAATGAAATGAAATGATGGCCTTATAAAATTTTATTTGCCCTTGTCCTCTCACGGTTCACCCATCAGTATCACTCACTCTCCTTTCAATCTCGTACTTCATTCTGCTGTTTTTTCCTTTGGCTTTTCGTTTTCTTTCTCCCAGCCTGTCCCCACGGTTGGATGCCTTGTGTACTTCGGCTCGTGGCTCACATACCCATATACAGAGGCCCAGTCGGTCATTTCTCTATTCACACCGAAGGCCACGGCTGGCGGATGCAGACGTTCGTTGCGTACTCATTGGATTATTGTCTTCTCTTTTCAACATCATACAGGGAGATTCTTATGCCCTCTGACGAACCCGGAGTCCAGCCAGCGTTGGGTTCTCTAGATTTTTCTATATTAAATCCATATATGGATGGATAGCGATGAGTTAGTGGCCTGTAATTTGCTAACTGGGAATGCCTTATTGGGAAAATTAGTTGTAAAACAATGCTACTAGGCCATGATGGATGTGTTTTTCTAGCTTGGTGTTGATAATCGTTTTCATTGCAGAGGATTTTTCGATCTGATGGAAGAGGACCGAGTTCAAGACTGTGGAAATGGGGGAAAAAGAGATTCAGTGGACGAAGATATCAATCGTGACCCCTACTTCGACATGGATCTTGGATTCCCTGAAGAGTTCGAATTCAGGATCTCTGTTTCCAGGGCTCCCGGCGTTTCGAACACGATTGATCTAATCAGTCCTGCAGATGAATTGTTCTACAAGGGACAGCTGCTTCCCTTGCATCTTCCTCCGCGTATTCAGATGGTGCAAAATCTAGGATCCGTCACAGGATCTGAGTCCGGGGCCGCTTCGGATTCTGTGAATTCAGAGAGTTTCTGGAGCAAGGATTCCACTAACTCCGATAGTAGTTGCAGTACTAGTAACAGCAGTAGCTCCAGAGATTCCAGCGGGAGTTCGCAGGATTCTGAATGCTGCAATTCTCGTGACTTGATAAATGAAAAGGAGAAGACCCAATTTCCTTCGTGGAGGAAATCTGCTGCCAGATTGAAGGGCTCTCTACTGAATCTGAAAAAATCTTCAAAGGTGGGCATGGATGAAAAGCAGATCAATGCATTGCCCCAGAAATGTAAGACGTCGGATCAGCCTCCTCCAGTGTCGGTATTAAGCAGGAATTCATCCAGGGGAACTGAGAGCAATAGGGTTCAGAAAACTTACCATTCTCTATCCTTTTCAGATAGGTTTTCGTCCATGGACAAGGACAGAGAAAAGGCGGCTGGGAATTATAACCGAAGCGCAAAGGAGGTTTTTCAAAAATATTTCAAGATGATCAAGCCCTTTTCTGAAAAACGCTCTCAGAAACATGAGTGGAGAATGGATGAATGTAAAGAAAGCACCGTTAAATCGGCGGCTTCAGAGAAGCCGAGGCCGAGTCAGAGCAGCGGTCGTTTGTTTTTCTCGGGGAATTTGAAGATGGGTCGCAGGAGTTCCGGCGGGGTGAGCTGCCCATCTTCAATGCGCTCGTCACCCAACCATAGCGGAGTGCTCGTTGGAATGAAGGCAGTTTCTTCGAGCGGAAGCACCATGGAGGAACTGCAGAATGCCATCCAAGGAGCCATTGCCCACTGCAAGAAGTCCAATGCCATCACCACTGGTAAGTTGAAATTCCTTATGCAAGTGCAAAATGATGAAATGCCTGATCAGTATAGTAACCAATAGGTATTAAAACTCAATTCAATTCAGGGAAGACTKGGTGATCTGGTGCAAGCTTCATTCCTGATGATTGATCCATGCTATGAGATACATTTGACTAGGTTCAATCCCTCTATGATGCTATCTGATTCATTTGATTTATTTAGTTAGCTTCAATCCTGGAGGGGTTGATGATACATGCTATGCCATTCATTCATTTAGTCAGTTTCAATTTTGGAGATGATAAATAAAGCCATGCAATTCAATTCATTTCATTTCACTAGTTTGAACCATGCTAAAAAAGGAAATGATAAGTGAAACTATTGAGAAATTGGTCATTTCCTGTGAACTCCATCAGATATATATGGGTCATGCTGTTATGACTGTTACATTACGTCTAAATTCCTACTCTGCTCTTCAACCCTGGTACATAAGCTTATAACAGCAAATGCTTAGCAACGTTCTTCAACCCTGGTACATAGGCTTATAACAACAAATGCTTAGCAACGTTATTGCATTGTGTTATAACAGCAAATGGTTAACAACGTTATTGTATTGTGTATTATCTGTCCCTTTATTTATATTACACAGCTGTTACTATATATGTCCTTTGTTAATAACTGTGCCCTTGTCTTCTCAATCTGTTTGGTTGCAGACTTCAAGCTATTTGTTTAACTTTCTTCTTGCATGTCGTTGCAGAGACCCAAAACTCTAAAGATTCCAGTGACTTCTCTTAATAAGAACCAAGAACCTGTGCAGCGAACAGAACCGTTTGGATTTTATACATTCGGTGGTGCTAATGTGGATCTTGTCAGAAATTGTACAGAAACTGTACAGTGCTGTTTCTGTTCTGGCATAGTGGATAGCTTTTTGTTTCAGATCTTACAATATAATATAATTATTCAAAGGCACGGATTGCAGAGACAACAGATACATAATCGATAATAGAATCTAGTATGAAGCAGAATTGGTAGTCAATAGCATGTTGGCTATGGTTAGCCAAATGGGTTAGTTCAAGTTATGTTTGAACTCCTTGTAACAGTGTTCAGTGAAATATATATATATTTTTGTAGTCCCAAATATTTTGCCATATTTTGCCACAAGTTCATTTTGTAGAATGATTGTGCGGGCCATTTATGATTAACTTGAATAAGCATGTTTTTTTTTTTTTTTAATGTCAGATAAGCCTCGAATTTCAAATATGTAAGCTTTACTATTTCTTGTAATGTCCACTTCTGAGCATGCCATTTTGATAATGTTATTTCTTGTAAACTCCATTGCTGACCATGTCATTTTGATAATGTTATGTTTATGATTTTTTTTAATTCAAAATCATACTTGTATTATTAAGTATAGTAAACTTTTACATATTTATTGTTAACAATATTATTATAATTTTTTAATTCTTTTAATAAAATCAAAGATTTTTTAATCCTCCCAATAAATGTATTGATAATATGGAAAATGAATATGAATAGGGGTTGTTTAATTGTTCTATATTTTGATTTTTTTGGTTAGAGGTGATATAAATTTGAAAGAAATGACAATTTTCTGTTTTTTAAATTGCATTTTTGAATGCATAAATGGATTCAGCATACTGAAAAATCCAGGAGACACTAGGATTATACAAACTTAACTGAATTTCAGACAAAATTAAATAAAAAAATTCAGAAAAAACATCAAAACTTAAGTTTAGATTAAAACTTATCAAAATACATTTAGGCACTAGATTAAAACTTATCAATACACATTTAACAACAAATCATTTAATTACGCCGAGTACATCTATTGACAATGGGTAGATTTAATAGGGGTTTAGTGCTTAATAAGTTTTCTATGGACATGATTAAATATGGCTGGAATATTCTTAGTAGTCACACAAAATAAATGGCTTTGATTTCAATCATTAACTTTCTAGCTATTATAAAGACATCCTTTTATGTGTTTACTTTTTTACATTTACCTAATCATATTTAAAAATTACTTTGATAGCTAATTGATTGCCACCTAAGAGATTAACATAAATTAAAATATTAACACCAGATAAATGAAACCCAACCGTTCATTTGTTAATCAATAATAAAATTTAATATATTCTTTTAAGGATTCTTTTCATCTTATCAACCTTTTGACTTTGATCAGCCACAATTATGTGGCTGTGCTAGTGCTATATATATTGAAATATATACAATAAAATTTATAACACTTTACTTTAAATATGTCTATATATATTTTAAAATATATAACATTTAATGCTTTACTGTTTTTTTTATATATATATATATATATATATATATATTATAACAAACTAAATATTACATCATAATAACCCGTTAAAAAAAATTTAATCAAAAATATTGAAATAAAATCTTACCCCAAAATAGGAAAGATCCTATATAAATGTAAACTGTTTCAAAACCCTAAAACTGAACTTCTTTCTATCCTCATTGAAAAGAAAATAGCTTAAAATCTCTAATACTAAATTGTTTGTTTTACAGATCGGCCATGTTGACTACAAAAATAGCTTAAAATCTTGAATACTAAATTATCATTCCATACCTTAAATAGCTTAAAATCTCAAATACTAAATTATCATTCCATACCCTAATTGAAACCCCCAAAAAAGAAAATAGCTTAAAATCTCTAATACTTAAATTGTTTTCTAGATCGGCCATGTTGGCTACAAAATAGCTTAAAATCTCGAATACTAAATTATCATTCCATACCCTAATTGAAACGAAAATAACTTAAAATCTCTAATACTAAATCGTTTTCCAGATCGGCCATGTTGGCTACGAAAATAGCTTAAAATCTGGAATACTAAATTGTTTTCCAGATCGTGAATGTTGGCTGTCAAATCTGGATGCTGCTTACACGCTGCAAATTTCTGGGTTTTAATATAAACCAACGACCAAGTTTGATCATTACTCTGGGCTCACGTTCTGCATAATTTGGTGTTTGAATTTAATATATAAAATGATAAACCTCTGCGTCGAAGTTTGGGAGCATCGTCTTTCCCATTAAATACCATTAAACTCGGAGCCTGCCATGTTCGGAGCTAGTGCAGCAAATATCTTCGATTGCTCGTAAAATTTGAAATAGTGTTTTAATAAATCTTGAAGTTTGGTGTTACAAAAGTTTTGGAGCAGCGTGAGAAGACATTTTTATTATTTCGAGGAAGGTGCAACTTGCCAGCAAGTGTCAGCGGAATCCAATTCCCTACGTTGTCGATTTTCCGACGCGTGTCCATCGGCGACGGTGAAGGAACGTGGGCTGTCAGATCTCGGGCTTGGAGCGCTTCATTCAAATGGCTGCAGTTGCTGTTCTAAAATAGTGAATGAACGTATTAATTTTTTTTTGGCGTTGCATGGAGTTCCATGCATCAAAATCACAATCAAATCCCTGTGGACTATTTTCGGAGGAATGTATTGGCTTACAGACAGTGTAGTATTAATGAATGTGAACTGTTAATAAGGCCATAATTAATGGCTTCCGATCAATCGAAATATCGTCCAAATTCGGTGCAATCGAAAGAGGTCCATGAAATTGTCGTTGTCGCCGATCACTAGATTGTCGGCGTCGGTGGAGTATACCTCCGGTCGTCCTTTATTCGGAAAATCTTTTTGCTTTAAACCTGTCACTATGCAATCAGTCTTCCATAATGCCTCTTCGAAAATATCCGTGGCATTACCCGAAAAACAGTTCGATGTACTGAAGAAACCTACCCACACTCCGCGTGGGAAGTGATCATCCCAAATAAGATCAATCTTTGTGCTTTCCAAAACATTCAATACTCTAGGAATGAAAGTCCCTACTACATATCAAACTATAATGTTGATAAGTGGACATTTGGCACTCTTTTTGCACGCATCCATAATAGTAGATCACCCTACTCTCACCCATGTCTCTCTCATATGCCCTTTCTGCATATTAATATCAAACACTTTCCTTTCTAAAATCATTGTCCCTAGATTATGTTCACCTAGGGCCACATATGAAGGCCCCTATGCTACAATTCCTTATACCATCTTTTTATTTAAGGAGATCGGGTAAAATGGAAAGGAATGTCAATGGTCAAAATAATTTTTCAATAACATCATATGTATCATGATTGTGGTGCATTATACATTTTTGTTGTAATATCCCTAGGTTAAACCCCAATTGTAAATGTAAATGTAAATATGTTTATAAGCTGGTGAGTTAATGATATAGGGTCTTTGGTCTGATTCTGCGCACATTGAGTTAGTGCACGAGAAAATCATACCAAAAGAAGAGTGTGCACATTCCATAGTTTTGCACAGACCGGATTGAGTGTGCGATCTTAAGGCCAAGGATCCTTTGTATATATGTTGTGTTTTATAGGCTGGTGAACCAGGTTATTATAGGCTAGAATGATTATATGATTATTAGGCCAGGGAGCTTGGATGTTAAAGGTCGTCGGGCCTATATTGTAATTGTAAATCATACTCATATTATTAATTAAGTATACCACCGCATGCAAGCCGACCAAACAAAAGAGATGGGGGGATAAATTCAGGGATGATTTTAGGGGCTAAATTTCGCTCATGGGCTAATTTTCTATGTTTTTTCTAAAAATGAGATTCGCTATTTAAAAAATGATTCACCCAAATTCTATAGGATACAATTAATTTACCTTAAAAATCGCTAAAATTTAAAAAAAACTATATAAAATCCTTAGAAATTTGAATATTTTTACAAAAATATCACCAAACATTTATAGTTGGGATATGAAGGATTAGT
>JZKD02S0334055.1:0-19277 GCA_000966675.3 Picea glauca
TATTGAAGAATAACATAATTTTATGTATGTCAACCTGAGGCATCTCAATTGGCAAGTGTCGTGATATGAAGTGTTATGTTCGATGAGGCTCTGAGTTCAAATCCCCTCGATTTACCTGTGCATGCAGAAGGGGCATACCTATGGCACCTAGAGGTTATAGTGGTAGTGGTCGGAATCGACCCCATGTCATGCGAGTACGAGACCGGCCCAGTTGTCGATTCTGCTAGTGATAGAAAAAAAAAAAAAATAATATTATGTATGCCATTAGTGTCTTGCGTTGTGCATTATTATTTTTTGTGCAATATGTGTTGAATTTTATTTCATGTACAATAGTAATTTTGAGTTGTAGAAAATATAAAATGTATTATCCATTTCTATTATGTTTCTCATTGTGTACTTCATTTTCCTCATGTTTCTCCTTAATTTATTTAATTCTCTATTTATGTGTTTTCTTTGATGGTTTCTTTTGTGTCACGCGAGTAAGAGACCGGCCCATTTGTCGATTCCGCTAGTGATAAAAACGAAACAAAAACATAATTTATGTATGTCATTAGTGTCTTACGTTATGCATTATTATTTTTTGTGCAATCTGTGTTGATTTTTATTTCATGTACAATAATAGTTTTGAGTTGTAGAAAATATAAAATGTATTATCCATTTCAATTATGTTTCTAATTGTGTACTTCATTTTCCTCATGTTTCTCCTTAATTTATTTAATTCTCTATTTATGTGTTTTCTTTGATGGTTTCCTTTGTGTCAATTCCACTCATCATTTGTATGTCTTATAATATTATTTTCCCTATATATAGGTCATTTCCATCATCTGCATCATCATCATCAAGGTTTTCTCTTTTGACCCCTCCTAACATCCTTGTTTTCCATTTTGTTATATATAGGTCATTTCCATCATCTGCATCATCATCATCATCAAGGTTTTCTCTTTTAACCCCTCCTAACATCTTTGTTTTCCATTTTGTTGTTATGAGAATTTATTCTAGATATTATGAGATGGTTCTCTAGTTTAAGTTGGTTTTTTATGGTTGATTCTCTCACACTGTATACCACTCTTAATACTCGTGTTAGTCCCATAGCATGTTTGACACCCTCAGACTTTATTCCTTGTGTATTCACCTTTTATCTTTATATTCTTAATTATTTATCTTCGTCATTTACCCATTGTGCATAAAAATGTTCCATACTCAAAATCATCATTTTAAAGTCTTGAAGATTCAAGTCCTTTTTTATTCTTTTCGGTTCTACTTTCATCTCATGATTCCTCGGCATCTGAAGAATTGTTGTACAATAATTCGTCATAATTCTCAAAAAAAAATATGACCCTGAAAATAATCAAATCGTATTCTTCTTCTATAATTGGTTATGTGTTTATTTCCATTTGTTGCATTTTATGCAGTGGGTATTCCGTGTTTTTTCTGATTTTTCCTCATACTTCACATGCGTAAATCCAATTTGATTTCCCTCTTACTTTTTTGTCAAAATATATGTAGGGTCATAATATGGTTTTATTTGGATGATCACATTATTGTATGGAGGATATGTTTGTACAACATAATCCATTTTGTTTTGAAAAAGGATTCACTTACTAGTATTGGTGGTGGTTTGTCTAGATAATCCTTGTTATTTTGGGAAAAATGTTTATTTGCAATGACAACTTGCTTACATAGTTCTCTTTTTACAACTTCTTTCTAAACATATTTAGGAAGGTTTGTAAGGTGTTCTACAAAAATGTAATCCCTAATATAACAATAGTTTTACATCACAAAAAATTATCAACACTATGTGATCATTAATTTTAATCTTTGGTCTAACATATCAATAGTATTTTTATCACTACCAAATATTTTGCACTAGTCATCTAAAGAGTCATTTACATCCTAATGACCATTGTTTATGAAGATGTAAATGACTCTTTAGATGACTAGTGTGACCATTGTTTATGAAGACTCTCAACATACTATGAAATGGTAGTGTATTGATAGCTTCACTTTTTTCTATGACATCATTGCAAATGGAGGTGCAAATAATGCAATGATAAAATAGAATTGTTCAGGGTGCATGCAGAAAAATTGTATTGAGGGTATTGTCATGGATTTTTTATACCATAGTGGAGTCCAACAATGATTGCTGACTAGTCAATCTATGAATCACCGTCACATATCCTTTCAAGTAAGTATAAACACTCCTATGGAAAATTGTTATTATCCTTCTCTCAAAAAACCCATCAAAGCATTTTGATGAAGCTTTCCTTAAATTTATTTGTAACCTCTTATATCTTATTGACATCAATACACATGGTCCATGACTTCAAGTTTCCATGTAGGAAAATCTTGGAAGCACATCTATCTTTCTTGACCACTTGCATCCCATAACTAAGCTCCATGCTTTGTAATTTTAAAAGCATGTCTTATTGCACTAATGGTTAGAGGAATACCACTTGCCATTCCTACTAGTCTACTCATTGTTTTCTTCACTAAGCGATTTTTGCAAATAATGATTGCAATTTTTGGTCTGAAAGATCCTTGATGGATACAAGCAACCTCATTTCTTCCTAATTTTATCCAATTATGAGTATAACTCCTTTTCCTCTATTTAATTGTATTTTGCAATAGGTAATCATCTTCAATACATGTAAAAGTATCTTCCACTACCATGAATTTTATCTCCGTCATATGTGTTCATTAGCGGTCTATATAAATGTATTTTAACAATGAACGGTGCCTTGACAATCCCAAACATGTGTAATTTGAATGTTGCAATTGCACCAAATTCAAAGCACTAAATTCATGGATAGAAATCAATGCCATAAAGTTATGCATGGCTTGAAAAAATGCATAATTTTCTCAATAAATTCCCTCTAAAACTTTTGCATTGAGTTTTTGTATACTAGTGAAGTTCTTCAAATATTCTAAACATTACAATTACATGTTATTTTTTGTGCTTTATTCTCATGCACTAATTTCGCTATAACAAGTCATTTTCCACAACTCTACCTAATAAGTGAGTGCTTAGAAACATTTTCTCTATATTATTCATCACTCAATGTTTATTGATTTCCCATGCACTAACAAATCTCTATCCCAAAGTTCCAAGCCTATGCAGTGAGATAGTTTGGCATTATTTCATTTCTCGGTAAACACCCTTGGAAACCTTTGCTCGAATTTCATGTATACTAAATATCCTCAAATATTTTGAGCATCACAACATTTTGTCTTCACATATTATTTTTTAACATTATCTCTTATCTCCATACTCAATAGTTTTCTTTAATTCTATCTTCTAAGTGAGTGCTCAAAATTCTTGTATTGGGATTATTCTCAATAAAATGTTGGTTGATTTCCTAGTCACTAATACTTCTTTGTTTTTATACCAATGTTCTAAGCATAGGGTAATGGGATATATTTCCATTCTTTCTTTTCTCTATATTAAATTCCCCATCAATTCCTTCTTTAAGTCAAAATTAGACAAAGGACACAATTTTACACTCCCACTTTAGATCCTTCTACTAGTAAAGCTACGTATATGGACAAGACCCACTACTTTATTATCAGTACAATAGAAGAGGTTTTGTATCATAAGTTGAATTTTATCACACATACATAGAGAGTTGCATGAGGTGTTTAGCTTAATATTCCACCACCTCATCCTATTGATCCACCACTAGTTTCACTAGTCAATCTATCATATTTGAATGGCCCTAATTAAAACCCTTGTATTTTATCTATTTTATATACTATTAGACCAATAATCAGACCTCATTTATAGATTATACATCTATATTCAGTAGTGGTAGAACTTACCCACATCAGAAAAAAATATTTCTATTTGAAAATTACTTCACCAATCCCTTACTCTATGAATATCCTTAGTTGAAACATGTATCTTACCTTAGGATTTGAGGTCCTTTATTATCCTATTAGTCTTGTGTAATTTAACCAAGTTGACCACATTTCTAGTACACCACCCAAAAAAGAAGAACCTCAATCGATGGAACCTTTAGGCTACAATCATTTTTCTATTGACCTTGTAGTTATGCCTTTTGACCACGAATTTCTTGTAGCTAGAGATACTCCTTTATTTATAGAGTGTAATGTAAGATGATATATAGGGGTCCTCCATATGTTGATCTATCCAGGGAGTTAAACTATAGTTTTTTCTCCCTCGATAGGGTCTCTATAAATAGGCCTATCTATATTAGCTCTAAATCCACTATGGGGTGGGGGGGCTCGATAGACGAGGATGACCTAATGTTGTTTGTGCCCAAAGTATATAGAGTGCTCTATTTTCAAACAACTCACCCCAATGCTTTGTTTCCAACTGCATGAGATCAGTTACAGTTTGAATAGTTTCTCCTCTGTGTCATTCCATTTATGGGACTCCTCAACCTCAAGATATAATAAGTTATCATTTATTCAGAATGGTAGACTCGATAAAAAGGATCCCTTGGCTCTCATTGATAAACCATCATATCCTTTTGAAAATAAACCTTTTAAACCAACCAATCGTTTCTTTTGATACCTCAATTACCAATCCTTTCACCACTATTACCCCATTCTACATGTTTTGTGCAAATTATTCTACAACCTGAACATCATAATCTTCATTTTTCTCAAAAAAATGTAGCCATCCAACTTGTTAGAATATGTTAAAAATAGGAAGGTCCTAGAGAATAGACTCCACCTTGGTAGGTTTGTTTCATTTCAAGTCACCACCCATGGTCATGCATATACAATTTCACATGCAATGTATTCACCACCTCTGTAAAGTTCTTAGGATTATAAGTTCCCTCGTAAATGTTTTCTTAAAGGATATGTATACTAAAGCTCCTAAAATATTCCAAGAACTACAACATGTCATCTTTCATGCATTATTCCTAAGCACTATCTCTTTTCTCTATTTTTACAATTATGCCTTCTAAGGCAGTGTTAAGAGTGACTTGACATTAGTCATGACTTAGTGGTTATCTATTTCTTGAGAACTAATAGTTTATTGTCTCTATACCAATGATATGATCATTGGGAAGAAGGATATTTTGATATTATTTTTTCATGGTGTGAATGTCCTTCCTGATTCATTGCAACAGTTTATAGATCGATGTTTTGGACCAGACAAATGTGGTCCAGCATCAGGAATAGATATGAAGGGAATCATATCAATAAGGTAATATTAATATGAAGTTAAATTTTAGATTATTTTTTAGAGCTGACTGGGGTCAACCCTGGAAGATAGAGTGGGGATCCAATTTTGACTGATATTCCAACCATCGTCTATGTTGAGGTTGTTCGTACGTTTTTCAATTTTGATGGTTTCCCTGAACTTTATGTTGTTATAGTGATCCACCTTGAATAGGATTTAGGATTCCTCAATACAAATATGGTGTTTAGTTTTTTTCGATTCTTTAGCTAAAGCATAGGGGCGAGTGTGGTTATGCTTAACATTAGCGGCATGTTCTCAGATCCTAATCCTAAAGGAATGACTAGTTTCTCCAATGTATTTTTTTCCACATGAGCACGGGATCATGTAGACACATTTCTGATCAATGGGATCCATAGGATCTTTAACGTACTTGAGGGAGATTCTAATAGTTTTGAGAGGCTTGAAATATTCACTAATCTTCTTCTTCCTCAAAATTCTAGCAAGCCTGTCTATTTTTCCTTGTATATATGATAGGAAAACTTTGGAAAGATCATTATTAGTGTGCTCCTTGTTTCTAGGACTGTTTCTAGAATTATGAAATTCCCTACTCCATTTATGTTCCTTATAATCATTTCCCTTGAATACATTAAGGAGATGGGTTTTTTCTTCCTCAAAATTATCTTTATCGGAGATTCTCATAACTCTTATGGCTAGTGTGTTTAGGACCCCAAGTTTATGTACAGGGTTATGGTGGGATTCATCATGAAGGTATTGTTCAATGTGCATCTTTTTACAATAAACATGGTGGGTCATGTATCCATCTGATCGTTTTGTAACACGAACATCCAAAAAAGGTAGGATACCCTCATACTCAACTTTTGTGGTAAATTTTATGTGTTCAAACTATTTTTTAAGGAGGTCAGAAAATTCATCTAATCAATCACACCCATGGGACCAGATAACAAAGGCATCATCCACAAACTTGTTCCAAATATTAGGTTGAAGTGGAGAAGAAAAAAGAGATTTACTTTCAAAATCCTCCATGAAAAAATTGGTTATGATTAGAGAAAGGGGGGATCCCATGGCTACCCCACAAGTTTCTTCGTATATATCACCTTGGAAGCTAAGAAAATGTGGATCTCAAGAATATTTCAACTAACTTAGCATTATCTTGGTTTGTTATCTTATTGATAATGTTCATAGCTCTGTCAATAGGAATTTTAGTGAAGAGGGAAACCACATTAAAGCTTAGTGAAGAGAGAAATTTTTTTGTTACCCAATAAATTCCCATAGAAACCTTAGCTTAGAGTTTATGTATAAGAAAGCTCCTCAAATATTCCAACCACTGTGACACATCATATTCCATATGTTATTCCCAATCACTATCTCCTTTCTCCATACTTGGTTTTTTACCACAATTATCCCTTCTAAGTGAGTGCTCAAAATTATTCATGGATCAATGTTTGACTACTTTTCGAGAACTAATAGTTATTTGTCTCCATATTATCATTTTAAGCATATCAAAACACAATATTTTGGCGTTTTTTCTTGATAAGTGGCATAAAAAAAAACTTGGAGATTTTCTAAGACTCCTTGAATATTTTGAGCACTATGACATGACAACTTCAACATGTTATTCCATGTTAATTCATTTTTCACATTTATACCTTATAAACTAGTGCTCGGAATCCTTATCTCACAATCATTTTGTTCTTTTTCACACTTTAACTTAAAAAATCATGTTGGAAGTTGGGATAAACACATACTAATCAAAACAAGGCATGATAAACTAGTGACCATGAAGGATTTATACCTAGACTTGACAGGACATAAATTTTGCTTGAAACCTTGAAAACATCATGGTACCCATGTTGCTTTACCTTTCATGTCAAGGTTCAAGGCTTCATGTTCAAGATTTTTCACCCTTATGGATTTGTTTTGATTGTTTTTTGAATATCAATTAAATGTATGTCTCCTATATCAATACCCTATGAAGACTTATGGGAATGGCCCTTCCTAGAAGATACTTATTCCTATTAGTATTTCCAAAATATAGACCTTGTAGATATTGTAGTAGCACAAATTATTATTTGGTATTTTTATTGGGGTTGCATCTAATAAAAGGCTATATCACCTTAGTGGGTGTGTACTCCAAGTGTGGCCTCACATGAGCACCTTCTCATTTTGCATGACACGAAGGGGACCATTGTATTCTTGTTTGTGAGTGTGTGCATTTGTCTCTATGTGTCTGTGTATGTATGACATCTACCCAATCTTATTTACAAATTTCAATATATACATTGTGCTAAACATGTCATTGGTTTTGTACAAGTATTTATGATTATTCATGGGCATGCATGGGCCAATCAAGGTGGAATTTTGTAAATCATTAATCTATTTTTGGTTGATTTTTTAGTAAATGTTATTTTAGCACATATATTCTATCAAGACAGATTGAATTCATTGTGGTCAAACTTTCCTACATGAGAACATTTCATGGGAAATGAGGAGAATGTTTCCCACATAATCACATTACATGGACAGTGAGGGAAGATTTTCTTACATGAGCACATTTCATTATAAGTGTAAGAAAATTTTCTCACTTGAGTACATTTAATGATAGCATGGGAAATTTTCCCCACGTGATCATATTCCAACAATATAGAGGGGAACATTTCCACTTATAATGCATTTCATGAATAACATTGATGAGACATGAAATTGTCCCTTTTTGCTCGATCCTTTCACATCTATTTTTCCTTCTATAATTTCCCCAGAATTCCCTTTGTATACTTAAGATATTTCCAAGTTATCAATTAATAGCCATTTCGAGACATATAATAATTGTTTTTCAATTGACGTGGTTTGGTCAAATTATGAGGAAATGTGATGGTATTCTTGGGTTACCTAAGTATCTAGTCTAAATGTGTTGATTCATATGCCAAAGAATGAGTTATGTATTTCAAATCACCACCCTTGTGAGAGTTATGCTTGTTCCATAATCTTCTTTGATACTATTGAGGAAATGACTATTCAAATCACTTCAAAGGATGGATTGAAGGCCTTGTTAAAGCAATGGTCATTTTATAAAGTCAAGTTTTAGCATCTTTTCAAACCCTATAGCCCCATAGAAAAGCAAGAGAAAATAGAGATGATTCACAGAAGCACACATCATTTGTAATATTGCATTTAAGAAAGTACAATTTAGAGATGATTCACAGAAGCACACATTACAATATAACAATGAGTTCCTAATTCAATGCATTAGCAAAAACTTAAAGTGTTGGTAATTGCCAACATATTTTTTGTTGATGTATAGGAAAATCAGTTGCATGAAGCCATGGGTTCCCTAGTATTCATTCAGAGGATCCAATAACCCATTAAGATATAGATATGTTGCATTAGCTCAATTGTTTTCAAGTTTTTAGTTAGAACATAGTTGCAACCATCAGTGTTGACTAGCATTATAATTCTAGACCATTTTTAGCAATGAAATTATTTTTTCAACAAATCTGAGTTAGAGTTTATCTCGGGGATTCAACACCTTGCTTGCCTCAAAGTAAGGTCCCACTCTAAAGTTGCAATGGGTGGTTGAATCCCTCTTTCCATGTTGTTATTATTCTTTATGTGTGTTCTTCTCAATTCCATACCTATAGCTTTCTTCTTTCTACATGTTCATTTATTTAATTATTTTTTTTATTTTATTTAAAGGTTTTATCTTTCTTTCAATCGTTTTTGGAGTTAAAATATTTATTTAAAGTGCAATAATGTCTCCTCTGGATATGTTTCCTAGTGAATGGTTTGGCATGGCTAGTTTACTTTATTCAAAGTGTAGTAGTGGCTACTTTGGATCCTCTTCCTTTTGAATGGTTTGTTGTAGAATAGATTTTCCTTGGTTAGCATGCAATGATTTGTTATGTTGGTTTTGTTGTATTTAAAATGGGCATTGAGTGGCCCTATTGTCCCCTTTTGAGCATTAACCCAAAAAGGGTTGAACATAAAGGAGAATCGTTTTACACATCAAGGCCTAATCTAGAGAAATTGGCCAATGAACACCATTGGTAGGAAGTTTTAAAGGAAAAATCAACATGTAGTGTTAGTCAATGATTTCTAGGGCTAAGTAAAANTATTGAAGAATAACATAATTTTATGTATGTCAACCTGAGGCATCTCAATTGGCAAGTGTCGTGATATGAAGTGTTATGTTCGATGAGGCTCTGAGTTCAAATCCCCTCGATTTACCTGTGCATGCAGAAGGGGCATACCTATGGCACCTAGAGGTTATAGTGGTAGTGGTCGGAATCGACCCCATGTCATGCGAGTACGAGACCGGCCCAGTTGTCGATTCTGCTAGTGATAGAAAAAAAAAAAAAATAATATTATGTATGCCATTAGTGTCTTGCGTTGTGCATTATTATTTTTTGTGCAATATGTGTTGAATTTTATTTCATGTACAATAGTAATTTTGAGTTGTAGAAAATATAAAATGTATTATCCATTTCTATTATGTTTCTCATTGTGTACTTCATTTTCCTCATGTTTCTCCTTAATTTATTTAATTCTCTATTTATGTGTTTTCTTTGATGGTTTCTTTTGTGTCACGCGAGTAAGAGACCGGCCCATTTGTCGATTCCGCTAGTGATAAAAACGAAACAAAAACATAATTTATGTATGTCATTAGTGTCTTACGTTATGCATTATTATTTTTTGTGCAATCTGTGTTGATTTTTATTTCATGTACAATAATAGTTTTGAGTTGTAGAAAATATAAAATGTATTATCCATTTCAATTATGTTTCTAATTGTGTACTTCATTTTCCTCATGTTTCTCCTTAATTTATTTAATTCTCTATTTATGTGTTTTCTTTGATGGTTTCCTTTGTGTCAATTTCACTCATCATTTGTATGTCTTATAATATTATTTTCCATATATATAAGCCATTTCCATCATCTGCATCATCATCATCATCATCATCGTGGTTTTCTCTTTTAACCCCTCCTAACATCTTTGTTTTCCATCTTGTTGTTATGAGAATTTATTCTAGATATTATGAGATGGTTCTCTAGTTTAAGTTGGTTTTTTTATGGTTGATTCTCTCACACTGTATACCACTCTTAATACTCATGTTAGTCCCATAGCATGTTTGACACCCTCAGACTTTATTCCTTGTGTATTCACCTTTTATCTTTATATTCTTAATTATTTATCTTCTTCATTTACCCATTGTGCATAAAAATGTTCCATACTCAAAATCATCATTTTAAAGTCTTGAAGATTCAAGTCCTTTTTTATTCTTTTCGGTTCTACTTTCATCTCATGATTCCTCGGCATCTGAAGAATTGTTGTACAATAATTCGTCATAATTCTCAAAAAAAAATATGACCCTGAAAATAATCAAATCGTATTCTTCTTCTATAATTGGTTATGTGTTTATTTCCATTTGTTGCATTTTATGCAGTGGGTATTCCGTGTTTTTTCTGATTTTTCCTCATACTTCACATGCGTAAATCCAATTTGATTTCCCTCTTACTTTTTTGTCAAAATATATGTAGGGTCATAATATGGTTTTATTTGGATGATCACATTATTGTATGGAGGATATGTTTGTACAACATAATCCATTTTGTTTTGAAAAAGGATTCACTTACTAGTATTGGTGGTGGTTTGTCTAGATAATCCTTGTTATTTTGGGAAAAATGTTTATTTGCAATGACAACTTGCTTACATAGTTCTCTTTTTACAACTTCTTTCTAAACATATTTAGGAAGGTTTGTAAGGTGTTCTACAAAAATGTAATCCCTAATATAACAATAGTTTTACATCACAAAAAATTATCAACACTATGTGATCATTAATTTTAATCTTTGGTCTAACATATCAATAGTATTTTTATCACTACCAAATATTTTGCACTAGTCATCTAAAGAGTCATTTACATCCTAATGACCATTGTTTATGAAGATGTAAATGACTCTTTAGATGACTAGTGTGACCATTGTTTATGAAGACTCTCAACATACTATGAAATGGTAGTGTATTGATAGCTTCACTTTTTTCTATGACATCATTGCAAATGGAGGTGCAAATAATGCAATGATAAAATAGAATTGTTCAGGGTGCATGCAGAAAAATTGTATTGAGGGTATTGTCATGGATTTTTTATACCATAGTGGAGTCCAACAATGATTGCTGACTAGTCAATCTATGAATCACCGTCACATATCCTTTCAAGTAAGTATAAACACTCCTATGGAAAATTGTTATTATCCTTCTCTCAAAAAACCCATCAAAGCATTTTGATGAAGCTTTCCTTAAATTTATTTGTAACCTCTTATATCTTATTGACATCAATACACATGGTCCATGACTTCAAGTTTCCATGTAGGAAAATCTTGGAAGCACATCTATCTTTCTTGACCACTTGCATCCCATAACTAAGCTCCATGCTTTGTAATTTTAAAAGCATGTCTTATTGCACTAATGGTTAGAGGAATACCACTTGCCATTCCTACTAGTCTACTCATTGTTTTCTTCACTAAGCGATTTTTGCAAATAATGATTGCAATTTTTGGTCTGAAAGATCCTTGATGGATACAAGCAACCTCATTTCTTCCTAATTTTATCCAATTATGAGTATAACTCCTTTTCCTCTATTTAATTGTATTTTGCAATAGGTAATCATCTTCAATACATGTAAAAGTATCTTCCACTACCATGAATTTTATCTCCGTCATATGTGTTCATTAGCGGTCTATATAAATGTATTTTAACAATGAACGGTGCCTTGACAATCCCAAACATGTGTAATTTGAATGTTGCAATTGCACCAAATTCAAAGCACTAAATTCATGGATAGAAATCAATGCCATAAAGTTATGCATGGCTTGAAAAAATGCATAATTTTCTCAATAAATTCCCTCTAAAACTTTTGCATTGAGTTTTTGTATACTAGTGAAGTTCTTCAAATATTCTAAACATTACAATTACATGTTATTTTTTGTGCTTTATTCTCATGCACTAATTTCGCTATAACAAGTCATTTTCCACAACTCTACCTAATAAGTGAGTGCTTAGAAACATTTTCTCTATATTATTCATCACTCAATGTTTATTGATTTCCCATGCACTAACAAATCTCTATCCCAAAGTTCCAAGCCTATGCAGTGAGATAGTTTGGCATTATTTCATTTCTCGGTAAACACCCTTGGAAACCTTTGCTCGAATTTCATGTATACTAAATATCCTCAAATATTTTGAGCATCACAACATTTTGTCTTCACATATTATTTTTTAACATTATCTCTTATCTCCATACTCAATAGTTTTCTTTAATTCTATCTTCTAAGTGAGTGCTCAAAATTCTTGTATTGGGATTATTCTCAATAAAATGTTGGTTGATTTCCTAGTCACTAATACTTCTTTGTTTTTATACCAATGTTCTAAGCATAGGGTAATGGGATATATTTCCATTCTTTCTTTTCTCTATATTAAATTCCCCATCAATTCCTTCTTTAAGTCAAAATTAGACAAAGGACACAATTTTACACTCCCACTTTAGATCCTTCTACTAGTAAAGCTACGTATATGGACAAGACCCACTACTTTATTATCAGTACAATAGAAGAGGTTTTGTATCATAAGTTGAATTTTATCACACATACATAGAGAGTTGCATGAGGTGTTTAGCTTAATATTCCACCACCTCATCCTATTGATCCACCACTAGTTTCACTAGTCAATCTATCATATTTGAATGGCCCTAATTAAAACCCTTGTATTTTATCTATTTTATATACTATTAGACCAATAATCAGACCTCATTTATAGATTATACATCTATATTCAGTAGTGGTAGAACTTACCCACATCAGAAAAAAATATTTCTATTTGAAAATTACTTCACCAATCCCTTACTCTATGAATATCCTTAGTTGAAACATGTATCTTACCTTAGGATTTGAGGTCCTTTATTATCCTATTAGTCTTGTGTAATTTAACCAAGTTGACCACATTTCTAGTACACCACCCAAAAAAGAAGAACCTCAATCGATGGAACCTTTAGGCTACAATCATTTTTCTATTGACCTTGTAGTTATGCCTTTTGACCACGAATTTCTTGTAGCTAGAGATACTCCTTTATTTATAGAGTGTAATGTAAGATGATATATAGGGGTCCTCCATATGTTGATCTATCCAGGGAGTTAAACTATAGTTTTTTCTCCCTCGATAGGGTCTCTATAAATAGGCCTATCTATATTAGCTCTAAATCCACTATGGGGTGGGGGGGCTCGATAGACGAGGATGACCTAATGTTGTTTGTGCCCAAAGTATATAGAGTGCTCTATTTTCAAACAACTCACCCCAATGCTTTGTTTCCAACTGCATGAGATCAGTTACAGTTTGAATAGTTTCTCCTCTGTGTCATTCCATTTATGGGACTCCTCAACCTCAAGATATAATAAGTTATCATTTATTCAGAATGGTAGACTCGATAAAAAGGATCCCTTGGCTCTCATTGATAAACCATCATATCCTTTTGAAAATAAACCTTTTAAACCAACCAATCGTTTCTTTTGATACCTCAATTACCAATCCTTTCACCACTATTACCCCATTCTACATGTTTTGTGCAAATTATTCTACAACCTGAACATCATAATCTTCATTTTTCTCAAAAAAATGTAGCCATCCAACTTGTTAGAATATGTTAAAAATAGGAAGGTCCTAGAGAATAGACTCCACCTTGGTAGGTTTGTTTCATTTCAAGTCACCACCCATGGTCATGCATATACAATTTCACATGCAATGTATTCACCACCTCTGTAAAGTTCTTAGGATTATAAGTTCCCTCGTAAATGTTTTCTTAAAGGATATGTATACTAAAGCTCCTAAAATATTCCAAGAACTACAACATGTCATCTTTCATGCATTATTCCTAAGCACTATCTCTTTTCTCTATTTTTACAATTATGCCTTCTAAGGCAGTGTTAAGAGTGACTTGACATTAGTCATGACTTAGTGGTTATCTATTTCTTGAGAACTAATAGTTTATTGTCTCTATACCAATGATATGATCATTGGGAAGAAGGATATTTTGATATTATTTTTTCATGGTGTGAATGTCCTTCCTGATTCATTGCAACAGTTTATAGATCGATGTTTTGGACCAGACAAATGTGGTCCAGCATCAGGAATAGATATGAAGGGAATCATATCAATAAGGTAATATTAATATGAAGTTAAATTTTAGATTATTTTTTAGAGCTGACTGGGGTCAACCCTGGAAGATAGAGTGGGGATCCAATTTTGACTGATATTCCAACCATCGTCTATGTTGAGGTTGTTCGTACGTTTTTCAATTTTGATGGTTTCCCTGAACTTTATGTTGTTATAGTGATCCACCTTGAATAGGATTTAGGATTCCTCAATACAAATATGGTGTTTAGTTTTTTTCGATTCTTTAGCTAAAGCATAGGGGCGAGTGTGGTTATGCTTAACATTAGCGGCATGTTCTCAGATCCTAATCCTAAAGGAATGACTAGTTTCTCCAATGTATTTTTTTCCACATGAGCACGGGATCATGTAGACACATTTCTGATCAATGGGATCCATAGGATCTTTAACGTACTTGAGGGAGATTCTAATAGTTTTGAGAGGCTTGAAATATTCACTAATCTTCTTCTTCCTCAAAATTCTAGCAAGCCTGTCTATTTTTCCTTGTATATATGATAGGAAAACTTTGGAAAGATCATTATTAGTGTGCTCCTTGTTTCTAGGACTGTTTCTAGAATTATGAAATTCCCTACTCCATTTATGTTCCTTATAATCATTTCCCTTGAATACATTAAGGAGATGGGTTTTTTCTTCCTCAAAATTATCTTTATCGGAGATTCTCATAACTCTTATGGCTAGTGTGTTTAGGACCCCAAGTTTATGTACAGGGTTATGGTGGGATTCATCATGAAGGTATTGTTCAATGTGCATCTTTTTACAATAAACATGGTGGGTCATGTATCCATCTGATCGTTTTGTAACACGAACATCCAAAAAAGGTAGGATACCCTCATACTCAACTTTTGTGGTAAATTTTATGTGTTCAAACTATTTTTTAAGGAGGTCAGAAAATTCATCTAATCAATCACACCCATGGGACCAGATAACAAAGGCATCATCCACAAACTTGTTCCAAATATTAGGTTGAAGTGGAGAAGAAAAAAGAGATTTACTTTCAAAATCCTCCATGAAAAAATTGGTTATGATTAGAGAAAGGGGGGATCCCATGGCTACCCCACAAGTTTCTTCGTATATATCACCTTGGAAGCTAAGAAAATGTGGATCTCAAGAATATTTCAACTAACTTAGCATTATCTTGGTTTGTTATCTTATTGATAATGTTCATAGCTCTGTCAATAGGAATTTTAGTGAAGAGGGAAACCACATTAAAGCTTAGTGAAGAGAGAAATTTTTTTGTTACCCAATAAATTCCCATAGAAACCTTAGCTTAGAGTTTATGTATAAGAAAGCTCCTCAAATATTCCAACCACTGTGACACATCATATTCCATATGTTATTCCCAATCACTATCTCCTTTCTCCATACTTGGTTTTTTACCACAATTATCCCTTCTAAGTGAGTGCTCAAAATTATTCATGGATCAATGTTTGACTACTTTTCGAGAACTAATAGTTATTTGTCTCCATATTATCATTTTAAGCATATCAAAACACAATATTTTGGCGTTTTTTCTTGATAAGTGGCATAAAAAAAAACTTGGAGATTTTCTAAGACTCCTTGAATATTTTGAGCACTATGACATGACAACTTCAACATGTTATTCCATGTTAATTCATTTTTCACATTTATACCTTATAAACTAGTGCTCGGAATCCTTATCTCACAATCATTTTGTTCTTTTTCACACTTTAACTTAAAAAATCATGTTGGAAGTTGGGATAAACACATACTAATCAAAACAAGGCATGATAAACTAGTGACCATGAAGGATTTATACCTAGACTTGACAGGACATAAATTTTGCTTGAAACCTTGAAAACATCATGGTACCCATGTTGCTTTACCTTTCATGTCAAGGTTCAAGGCTTCATGTTCAAGATTTTTCACCCTTATGGATTTGTTTTGATTGTTTTTTGAATATCAATTAAATGTATGTCTCCTATATCAATACCCTATGAAGACTTATGGGAATGGCCCTTCCTAGAAGATACTTATTCCTATTAGTATTTCCAAAATATAGACCTTGTAGATATTGTAGTAGCACAAATTATTATTTGGTATTTTTATTGGGGTTGCATCTAATAAAAGGCTATATCACCTTAGTGGGTGTGTACTCCAAGTGTGGCCTCACATGAGCACCTTCTCATTTTGCATGACACGAAGGGGACCATTGTATTCTTGTTTGTGAGTGTGTGCATTTGTCTCTATGTGTCTGTGTATGTATGACATCTACCCAATCTTATTTACAAATTTCAATATATACATTGTGCTAAACATGTCATTGGTTTTGTACAAGTATTTATGATTATTCATGGGCATGCATGGGCCAATCAAGGTGGAATTTTGTAAATCATTAATCTATTTTTGGTTGATTTTTTAGTAAATGTTATTTTAGCACATATATTCTATCAAGACAGATTGAATTCATTGTGGTCAAACTTTCCTACATGAGAACATTTCATGGGAAATGAGGAGAATGTTTCCCACATAATCACATTACATGGACAGTGAGGGAAGATTTTCTTACATGAGCACATTTCATTATAAGTGTAAGAAAATTTTCTCACTTGAGTACATTTAATGATAGCATGGGAAATTTTCCCCACGTGATCATATTCCAACAATATAGAGGGGAACATTTCCACTTATAATGCATTTCATGAATAACATTGATGAGACATGAAATTGTCCCTTTTTGCTCGATCCTTTCACATCTATTTTTCCTTCTATAATTTCCCCAGAATTCCCTTTGTATACTTAAGATATTTCCAAGTTATCAATTAATAGCCATTTCGAGACATATAATAATTGTTTTTCAATTGACGTGGTTTGGTCAAATTATGAGGAAATGTGATGGTATTCTTGGGTTACCTAAGTATCTAGTCTAAATGTGTTGATTCATATGCCAAAGAATGAGTTATGTATTTCAAATCACCACCCTTGTGAGAGTTATGCTTGTTCCATAATCTTCTTTGATACTATTGAGGAAATGACTATTCAAATCACTTCAAAGGATGGATTGAAGGCCTTGTTAAAGCAATGGTCATTTTATAAAGTCAAGTTTTAGCATCTTTTCAAACCCTATAGCCCCATAGAAAAGCAAGAGAAAATAGAGATGATTCACAGAAGCACACATCATTTGTAATATTGCATTTAAGAAAGTACAATTTAGAGATGATTCACAGAAGCACACATTACAATATAACAATGAGTTCCTAATTCAATGCATTAGCAAAAACTTAAAGTGTTGGTAATTGCCAACATATTTTTTGTTGATGTATAGGAAAATCAGTTGCATGAAGCCATGGGTTCCCTAGTATTCATTCAGAGGATCCAATAACCCATTAAGATATAGATATGTTGCATTAGCTCAATTGTTTTCAAGTTTTTAGTTAGAACATAGTTGCAACCATCAGTGTTGACTAGCATTATAATTCTAGACCATTTTTAGCAATGAAATTATTTTTTCAACAAATCTGAGTTAGAGTTTATCTCGGGGATTCAACACCTTGCTTGCCTCAAAGTAAGGTCCCACTCTAAAGTTGCAATGGGTGGTTGAATCCCTCTTTCCATGTTGTTATTATTCTTTATGTGTGTTCTTCTCAATTCCATACCTATAGCTTTCTTCTTTCTACATGTTCATTTATTTAATTATTTTTTTTATTTTATTTAAAGGTTTTATCTTTCTTTCAATCGTTTTTGGAGTTAAAATATTTATTTAAAGTGCAATAATGTCTCCTCTGGATATGTTTCCTAGTGAATGGTTTGGCATGGCTAGTTTACTTTATTCAAAGTGTAGTAGTGGCTACTTTGGATCCTCTTCCTTTTGAATGGTTTGTTGTAGAATAGATTTTCCTTGGTTAGCATGCAATGATTTGTTATGTTGGTTTTGTTGTATTTAAAATGGGCATTGAGTGGCCCTATTGTCCCCTTTTGAGCATTAACCCAAAAAGGGTTGAACATAAAGGAGAATCGTTTTACACATCAAGGCCTAATCTAGAGAAATTGGCCAATGAACACCATTGGTAGGAAGTTTTAAAGGAAAAATCAACATGTAGTGTTAGTCAATGATTTCTAGGGCTAAGTAAAAGGGAAGAATCTAGGAAACTTAATGCACTAAAATTTTATAGAAATGTTGGATACCCCATGCCCAGTTTCAAAAAGGAGAGGGTTAGTGTCCCACCAACCAAGAGACAAAAAGTAGTTGAAGAAGGATGGTCCAAAGACAAAATCAAGGAATGGTGGGTGATGAAGAAATAAATCCAAAAAAGGGAACAAGATTTTGAGAATATACCTAAAGATAGTATTTATTTCTTACATGTGGGATAAAGAGCACAAGGAAGCTCCAGGTTCAAGCAATAGTCACGATTTTGATGATCCTATTTCTAATGTTGTATACCAAGAGGAGGATTGTAAGTTAGGAGGATCGAAATATCCCTAAATGCAAGGCTTCATTCCTTCCAACAACACAATGTGCAAAATGAAATTACATGTGATGTTTATTATCTCATCATAACATAATTCAACCTAGTAGGCCTAAGAGAGAGGCCAAGAGAATTCCAACTTTAATCCAAATCCTTAACGCCAAAATGCAACAAGATCTTCACAAGTTTCTTCCATTGTTGCAAAAGGTTGCCAACCTCCAAAATAACCTAATGATGTGGATGACGAGATGAAAATAATTCCAATGAATCTAAGAAAATGAAAGTTGATGACTTAAAAGAAGAACCAGATGTCAAAAATGCCAAGAAGGAAGGTGAAGAAAAAGGACCATAATGTGATGTCCCGTCCCCAAGAGTAGGCCAGCAGGGAGCGACTTAGTAGTCTATATGTTCCCGTAGACTATAGTCAGGCACAAACAGGGAACCAGATGGAGAAATAAGGAGGAAT